>CAIGRO010184873.1:0-10051 GCA_903798355.1 Fraxinus baroniana
GAATCTACGGATTCTATTATTTAATTAGTTAAATATTAATTCGATTAAATAATAGATTGTGCCATAAATATGCATCGGATATATATACATTAAAAGTGCTTATGTCCAAAGTTGATTGGACCTAGGGCATAACACTTACACATTCAAATATAATAATCGAATATTTTGTTTGCTCTTCAACCTATGAACTCCTAACTGCCAAGAAAATTCCATTTCGCTTGTCCTTGCCTTCATTTCTTCATCGAATGCTTATTTCTTGAGATGTCTAAAACCTTTGCTGGTGCTCGGGAATGCCTTTGAATAAGTGTTCTAGAAAGTATCAAATTTCTCATAGTTTTTCCTTTCGACAATCTCCAGCTACAGAGATTGATAAGCACAATGTGTAGCAGGAGTGTTCTTGGGGCTGTTTTGTTAGTGAGTTTTCTCTGCTTTATGTTTACTGGGATATCGGTGCACCTGAACAATAGAAGGACTGCTATAACAATTTCATCATCCCGAAGTTTCAGAAGTTTGAAGCCCATAGAAAGCCGAAAGCATGGTAATTGCCAAAATTTCGACCTCAATTGTGTTAGCAAGAGAAGAGTGCCTAATGGACCAGATCCAATTCATAACAGGTACATTTGCTGTTGAATTTGGATAAAAGCTTAGACAGCACCCATTATGTCAAGGCATCTGTCAACATCTTTCTCGCAAAGTGGCTTTACCCATCTAGTTAACTGAAGACATCTGCCTTTAAAAAATTATTTTCCAGAGTAGCAGGGAATTCCTGATTAGTGATTACCTACTGGAGCTTAAGCACGACCGATGAAAAAGTTTGAGGGAGTGTAGAAGGTGATTACTGATCAAACATTCGTCTACATTATGAAGAGAAATCTCTTTGCTGATCACTCTCTTACGGATTGAGATTCTGAGAACTTTTGGATTGGATCGATGTTCATGACAGTTATACTGTGTTCTTGTCATGTACATGTATTAAAGGGTAATTTGTCTTTTTACCTTTTGGTTCCTCGTCTTCCACAGATTAAAGGTTTCTTATTTCCACAGTCATTTGCCTAAAATAATTGGCTATCTGATTCTCTTTTTGGCTTTGGTCCAAAGTGGCTGAGATTCAATTTCAAATTCTGTGTCACTTTTTATTAGACAGATTTAGTTGTATTAAACAAGAAAAGCAAGTTAAAATCTTGTTCACGATTTTATCAGGTTCGTTACATTATCTTCTTGTAGGTAAAATGTCGTGGAGTTGATAATGACGAGCGAAGTTGAAAGAGAATTCTGCAAAAATTGCAACCTCATCTACTAGTTAGAATGTCGCAAGTTGTGAAAGCTACAGAATTTGTTAACATATTTATTGATCTGCATTTGGGTTGGTCTGATTGGACCCCTTCAGACTTTGCGGGAGCCCCATAATTTATAGCAATTGGAACAACTTTACTTGAACAATAATCCTCCATTCATCAAGACTGTGTTTCCATAAAAAAATTAACAAGATTGAACAAGAAAGCCCTTTTCAGAAAAGGTAAAGGTTGGAAAAATTCTCATTTAACCAAAAAATTATATATTAAAGCTTATGCACTTAGGTCCGTTTGACATGATTTTCGAAAAGTTAAAAGTTACTTATGAGATTAAGAAGCGTGCTTTGTGAGCTTAAAATAACTTTTAGAGGAAGTTAGTCTAAAAGTAATTTACTTATGAAACTCTTTTACAAAAAACAGAAATAAAAGTCTTGTCAAACAGACCCTTAATCGTGAACGAAAAAGAGCTCTTTATAAATATCATTGTTATAAATATTAGCTGCGCTGGGTCTACTAAGTTTAAAAAAGGATAACAGTTTGAACCGACCTCAAGCTGGATCTTCATTAAAAATGTTTGTTAAGGAAATGATCATATCTTGCTATGAAAAACTATAACATTAAATCTTAATATATTCTTTCTACATCCAATTGGATTTTGGCAACTTTTGATCTTATTTCTTTTACCTTTTCCAAGTCAACCCTCGAATTGAATTTTAAAAGATTAGAGAAATATTAACCACATGTTTCTCAATATTTGGTGGGCATGCGTTGGCCTAGGCTCCCGCTTTCAAAAATCTTGTACTAATTCTTCATCTAGAGGGTATGTATCTGTCTCGAGAATGTATTGCGTTTTTCGCCTTGGTAACTTCCTCGTCGTGAGATGGAACGTGCCACCCCACCCTACCCCACCAATTATCAAGCAATGATGGAACCACGTGAGGTCCAGAACTACTCTATAATTTTCCTTCCTAGGTAAATTACAAATTAATTTAAGGTTCACGGAGAGGTGCAACACAACAACCTTTGACCTCTCTCTCTCTCTCGTTGTAATCGCTTGAACTGTAAATTGATCCAGATTCTTCTGCTTGTCTCTTTCGTACAGTCTTTTTGCCTGGCGATCAATACAAGCACAAATATATACAGCTTTTTTTCCTAAAATGTAGAAGAAATCGAACGACCTTGTTATTTTGATTGCATTGTAATTGGGACGTGGAATGTTTCTGTTTAATGAAACATGGATAAGGATAACAAACATAGCGGCTCGAGAACAATAAGGTTGCCTCGGTGGTTTTCGAGGAAGCAAAAGGGAGCAGATCCATTTCAATTGAGTGTGATATCAGGCATAACATATTGACTTTATCCTCTTTCAAATTTCTTTCATAGGTTTTAAAGAATTTCGAGGTTGAATCGCCTGTTTATGCATGCAGATGGTGGCGAAGAGAATGATGATTACATAAATGGCGTCGATGATGGATCATCCCAGATGGATCCATGCGTTTCGAGCAATGAATTAAGGTGAGAGCTTTAACAGCATGCCTTTGTGTGGTAGATGGCCTGGGATAATATTTTTGCAATTATTCAGTACTGCGTTCCAAAACTATCCTTTAAATACTTTTATACTGAAGAGGGGGTGAATATTTTTGCTTTCAGAGTTTTTGTTGGAACATGGAATGTGGCCGGAAGGTCCCCTGTGGGAAGTTTAGCTGTAGATTTGGATGAGTGGTTGAATCTCAAAGATGCAGCAGATATCTATGTTCTTGGGTACGTTAAAAGATACAGTTAGCCCCTGTTTGGTTCAGTGAATTAAAATTTGAGTCAAATTCAATAATCAATTATAATTACATATTTTATAAGAACCACAATTTTTAAATCACAAATTACATCAACTCTTATCAAAATCTTTAGAACACTATGCTTTTGATGTAATAGGAAAAATCTTGTCTAAGCTCAACACTTCTCCACAATGCAGATTTCAAGAAATTGTACCTTTAAAGGCGAAAACTGTAATTGGAGCAGAAGATCCAACAGAAGCTACCAACTGGAACCTACTAATTGGAAAAACTCTTAATAACAAATACGGATGTCCTTGGTTAACGCCTTTGGTGAATACAATCGCTACTGAGAATAATCATGACGAAGGAATTCCTGACCCTGAAAGACAACCCGGTATTAGTGGGCCGACCACAACTCCAATGCGTGGGCAGCAAAGTACGTACAAATCAATAGCTAGCAAGAAGATGGTGGGTGTCTTTATAAGTGTATGGATGAGAAGGGAATTGCTCGAAAAATACAACATAGCAGGAGTGAAAGTTTGTTCAGTGGCTTGCGGTATCATGGGTTACTTAGGTAACAAAGGATCAGTTTCCGTCAGTATGTCAATTGATGGAACAAGTTTTTGCTTCATAGTAGCTCATTTAGCTTCTGGCGAGAAGAAGGGGGATGAAGGGAGAAGGAATCACCAGGTGTCTGAGATTTTTAGGCGCACATATTTTCCGCGCCTACCAGAAGACGGAGATAATCTTCTTCCACTTACCATCTTAGGGCACGAGTAAGTTGAGCTTCCAGCACAGATAAATGAATTGACTTAAGGGAAAAGATCTATGCCCTTGTCATGAACATTTCTAATTTTGACAGCATATTAAAAAACTCACTTGGAATTCAAGATAGAATCCAATATCCTAATTACCAAGCAACCATAACTTAGAGATTCGAACCATTGGTGAAATACATGCCATGCTCTGACACACTTGTCTCTCCAATGGTTCGATGGTGACTTGTGAGTAACCACAATATTTACCATCAAGATCGTAAAAGAAAGAGGAAAGTCATAACCTATATTTATTTTATCTACGTATGGAAGAAAATTGGTAAACAAAAATTAACAGAAAGGTAACTTAAAGCATGCTTACGATAAAATATGTTCTTTGTAGAGCAGTCGAATATTCTGGTTTGGAGATCTCAACTACAGACTATATTTAGAAGATAACATGGCAAGGCAATTCATAAGACAACAAGATTGGACAGCATTGCAGAAGTTTGATCAATTGCGGAGGGAACTAGATGATGGTGGTGTATTTCAGGGTTGGAAAGAGGGAAACATAGAATTCGCACCAACATACAAGTATTCCTCCTCAAACTGCAATAGATATTCAGGAGCAATTCCAAGTAGAGCAGGAGAGAAGCAAAGAACTCCTGCGTGGTATGTTGATGCCCTGACAACTTTGTTTGATGTTGTTCCTTGTTTTTTTATCATATCAATTACTAATTACCTTCAGCTGTATCTAGAAAATCTTTATTTAGTATGTGTGTGTATCATGTGTTTGCCTTCATGTTTTAAATTTTTACGAGAAACTTCACTAAAAAGACAGAAAACTAACTCCACCTATCTTCCCAAGTTAAGTAAATGAGCTGTAATATGGTTTGAACTTTGAATTTGCAGGTGTGACAGGATTCTGTGGTATGGTAAAGGAGTCAGGCAACTTTCCTATTTCCGCAGTGAGAGTAAGTTCTCTGATCATCGGCCTGTCTCAGCCCTTTTCTGTACACGAATTGAAGTAGTGAAATCTGCCAATCCAAGGTTTGCTGCAATTCCCATGACATTCCTCCCAAGAACTCCTAGCAAAACTGTAAGTAGTCTAAACCACTTAAATATTGTTCTGTAGGACAGATGATTTGCTGTAATTAAACTGGATAGGTTACATAAATTTGATATCAAGTAACAATTCTTGAGTTTCTCCTTTGAATACTATTGCAGCATGGGCAGGAGAGCGCTATCGAAGAGATCCCATCAACATTGCTGTCACTAATTGTCGGGGATATGGAGGTTTCACCAACATATATGCAAGCTTGTATATCAAGTAGATGATAAAGAGGTAACAACTTCATTTGATTGATTGTATTGATAAGAAAGAGATACGTGTTTATTATACGTCCGCCCCATTGGAGAGAAAAGTGAGAGGAAACAGATAATGGAAGGACACACCTTTGTGTTATAAAAGCAAGTGTTAGTAGTGTGTTTATCAAGTGTCAGCCATCAAAATAGAAAAGAAAGTTTATGTAATTCAATTTTGTGAAGCAAAAAGTACTCCACAAATTCCATGGCCATTGAAATATCAAAACAACACAAGATAAGTAAAAAGAGCAAAAATTAGTATGCCTCACCTGTACAAGATAATCGTTGTCTGATTACATATAGCCTCACAGAAGTGACATCTAGCTGCCATAGCATATGAAGTTCCAAGTATCCCTATAGAACCTTCTGAGTATTCCAATAAACCAAGCCAAGTTAAGCAGATAAAAATGATGATCCTTGAAATTAGCTACTTGTAAGATGCTCATTTCCATCACTCATCTAAAGAATGACACTCAGTTCCTCCGAATTATCTTGATCACAACGGGGACATATAAACCTCTTCTGCAGCTTGTCCCCATGGGAAGCACACTTCACTTCCAATTCAGATGTCAGCTTGTTCCAGTCAAAACAAAGAAAGTTGGTCAAGGAATTCCAAATAGTGATGTAACGCCTCGTGTATGAAAATAATAAACTTTAAAGCTATCATTAAGACATCAATGCATCATTTTAGGAGGTGGGAAATTCCAAAAAAATTCAAATAATCTAGTTCAACATAAATAATGCACGCTGTCCTTCGTCATCATTGCAGAATGCAGAGAGAATGGTGACCCTAATATCCACAACACAATATAACTAATCAAATTATTTTTGAATGCTTGTATGTGCCTTTTGTTTGTAGCAATCAGCAGTCTTCATTTTTCTCTTTTAAGGGTTTTCATTCAGTATGAAGATTAGTGGCCAAGATATCTTAGACTACTGGACAAAATTCAAGGATATCCACTCAACTCCTGCAACTCTAAACTTTCTTTCTTAATTGCCTCCAACAACGGTGCTCTGTTTTCCAAATTAATTAGTTCCTGTTGGATCTGCCAGCAGGTCCATTAGTACAATCAAATTATCCAGAAAAAGAATAAAACAAAACATAAAAAACTTACATCACAGAATAAAGGGTAGATAAGAGTTCTTTTTATGAGATTAGAAGTTCATAACTAGTAGGATAAAGCATTTGGGAGTAGTTTGAAAAACAGACGAAATTCGTCACCTGTTCATAAACTACTTGTTCATTGTGGTATTCTTGTTCCTCCATATTGGTCTGTGATATTATTTGGGAAAGCTTATTCTCCAAATGTCTTCTAGCTTCAAGAGCATCTTGTGCAGAAGCATTCAAGGAACCTGCTTTCGAACAAGTCCAAAAATATTCTTAGCATCAATAGGTAGGTATACAAATAAAGATGTTAGGTTATAGCAGAATTTCAACCTATGCAGTTATTGTGTGTTCAATGGTGCGATAAAAAATAATCAATAGAATCTTGTCTTTTATATGTCAAATTTTCCACATTAATTAAAAAATTCTCATAAGCTTCAACATGCTGTCCACGAATGGTACCTACCATCATTTGATGTTGCTTCAAAGAAGTTCTCTGCACCGAAAGAGGAGGTTATTGACTCTTGGAATTTCCTGCCCAGTAAATTGAAAGCGACAATTTGCCAAATTTTGTGTATGAGAGATTAAATCAGAAAAGTACAGTGAAAAACTAATTAAAGTGTTCCAACACATTATGATATAGACATCCAGTCAACCAACCTGCTCTATTCAGGATTAGCAAAAAACTATAGTATTAAATACTGATACAACGCAATAAAGTTACAAAAGCACAATTCCTTATTACCCAAAAAGGAGAATCCTCCAATAAGCTTATAAATTTTATATTAGGATGAAAATGCTTTCATGAACTAAACCAAGTAACTATTGATGAACCGCATAACAAATACCTACCTAATCTGTCCATTCAGCTCAAGCATTTTGCCAATAAAGCCATCTCTGTGAAAAATTAAAAAATATACATTTAAATGAAAAGGTTCAATTATTACATCTCAAATTTCGAGAAATCAATTTCCTTTAACTGAAAAGAAATTGCAAATCTTTACCGGGCAGAACTTTCATCGCTCTTCAAATCATTGAAGCATAGTTCACCAGAAGCCATATCAATTGCAAAAAATATTCTCTCTCAGTCAAGAAATATGCACCCATATGAAACATATATGAATGCACTGATAGCGTATTATCTAAGCAATGACAGTGTACGCATGTATTGTACTCGATTACTAGACTAAACCTTAAGAGCTTCCAGCTGAGATCCAACTTTTGATATCTCATCCTGAGTCAAAGCAATCCTCGCCTAAATTAAATCAAGCACAATTAATAACTCCAAAAAAAAAAAAAAATCCTTAACTAAGAAAGTAATAAAAAATCACGATTAACCAAGAAAATTCAATTCAATTTTTTAGTGAAAATGCAACGAAATTCACCTTATTACTTAATTATCACATTTAGGGCAGAATTATAACAGAACAAATTAAAAACGTATTTTCCGTAAATCGTATCACAAAATATTTGAGAGAACCGAACCTTAACAGTTTGAATCGAAGCCTCGTTCATAGACAATTCAACCTCGTAGCCTTTGAGCTCCTGCTCCGTACTCTCCTTGTGACGCTTCTCACCTTCAAGCTCCGCGTTCGCTGCCTCCAGCTCGGACCGGAGCTCTTCGATTCGCTTCTTCTGATTCACAATTCTCCGCTCTGCAAAATTCAAAATAAAATAAAATGCAGGTATAATACTTAACCAATAATTTCAATTCCCGGAACTTAAGTATTAAGGACATAATGCCGGAGAGATATTTCGAACATTTCTTATTTTGATCTATTCGTTCATTCTTTCTGTACCTCCTTGAGATTTTTCGGATGCGAAATCGCGAATTAGGGTTAGGAGTTGCTTCTGTGGATCATTTCCCGCCATTTGCTTTTCGAGTCCCTCCGTGTTCGAGTTTGAACGCCGTTGAATGAATAATTATGATTTTAATGTTCGTCCGTTTAACTAAAGCTTTTCTGGGCCAACCATTTAAATGGGCTGTATAAAAGTACGCCATTAACCAATGGATTGGACTATAACCCGATTCGACCTTGTTTAGTGAGCCCCATATTCTTAGCCCTGTTTGTCTACCACTTTCAAAAGGAAATGAGTTTTTGAATAGTGAATTTTTGGAGATCGTGCGATTAAAAATTAGGAAAAAAATTTGAATTTATATGTAAAATATTTTATTGTAAGAATTTATAATTGAAAATGAGTTTGAAAAAAATAATAATAATAAAGAAACAAGGGCTTAATTAATGAGTTCATCGCCAACCCAACACCAATTTGACGTAAAACATCATTTTAGAGCCCGTTTGAACCCCATTCAAATTTTAAGAATGCATGTTGAAATAATAAATTGATGGAGAATGTATAGTTAAAAAATAAAAATAAAAAGTTTTTGGTACGTGTGTAATATTATTTTATTGAATAATGTGTGATTGAAAGGAAAAATGAGATAAAAATGTATTTTGAAAAAAAAAAAATTGACATCAAACAAGGGCTTAGTGTGAAAATTGGTCTCTACTCTAAAACTTCAAATTTTGAAATTTAATTGGTGTCCACCATTGTTCACTTGGTGTAATATATAGATTTTTTCTTTATTTTCTAGTCTGTCCTTTAATCTTATTATATCATTTTTATATCCTTTATATAATTTTTTTTATATTTGTTTTATTTTATTATTATTTTTATTAACATTTATAGTTGTGATGTTAATGTTATATTTTTCAAATTGTAATAATAATTGTAATTTTTTATTTATTAATAAAATGTAATATTTTAATTAATTAAATATAATTTTAAATTTAGTATTTTAGCGATAATAGAATAGGCAATTAAATAATTTTTGAAATAAGTTAAGGGTCGTTATATTGCCACAATAATTTTTATTTGATACCTCACATTTTAATTACAGTTAAACTACTTAATCTTCGCTCATTGTAGTAATTAATTTTTAATTTTTCATCGAATTCTTATCTTAAACTTTCCATTAATTATTACGTCTCGTCCTTGGTGATGATTTATATTAAAATATTTTGTTTTCATGCTTTGAATAAGGGAAAATAATTTTTTCCCACATTTATTTATTTATTTTAAATATGAAGAAAAATAAGTTATTTTACGTCATTTTAACGAAATTATCGACATAAAATTGTTATCAAATACAAAATATGTTAACTAATGGAAAGTTTGAGGATAAGAATTAAACGAAATATTTTAAGTGATATAAGTGCTATAATAAGCAAAGATTAATAACCTTGATCATTGAGAATTTAAAAAAAAATAAGAAAATAGAGGGGAAATGTTCATTTGGTGTAATGGATTGAAGACAACTAAACTTCTATTTGAAATCTATTTTTTTGGGAAAATGTGTTTTGGAATAGTCATTTTTTAAAAAATATATAGTTAAAAAAGAGGAAAAAATTTTGTAGTGCGTGTAAAATTATTTTATGGAAGAATGTGTGATTGGAAATTAGTTTTGGAAAAATGAGTTTTGAGAAAAATGTGTGGGGGTGTCAAAGAGGGGCTAAATAATATGGCGTGAAACGTAAAATATTTTTTAGTGAAATNTGGCTAGGAAGACCCATGGCTTGGCCCCGAAAAAGCTCGAACTGCCTGGGCCAGCCTGTGTGGTTGACAAGCCACACGAACCGACTCAGTGTCATGAGCTATTTTCGGCTCATCACATGGGCTATTTTTGGCTCGTGACAAGACGACCTTAAAAAAAAATCCAAGCAGTCGCCTGCTTTTATTTTTAAAAAATAAATAATAAAA
>CAIGRO010184879.1:0-29819 GCA_903798355.1 Fraxinus baroniana
ATTGTTCATTAATCTTTATTTTAATTTTACATTCTTGTTTAGGAAATTAAATTCTCTTATTATAATATCAAAAAGGAAACAAAGTTGGCATTGAATAAGATTCAGGGTCTGAATGCATATAGCCCAAACCCATATGATCAGGTCAGGTTTGCCCTCTATTGCATATCTTATTCAGCATGTGGAGGAAATGCATATATACACTCTTTGAAGATCTTGTTGACGAACATTCTACTTGTTCATGTTAATATATAACTGGAAAAAGAGTCATCAAAGATTTTCTAGATGTAATATGATATTGCTTATACTGAACCTTAAAATTCTTGATTTTCTTTTGATTCAAAGCTCATGATGTTCATATTGGACATCACTATATTGTGGTTGTATTTTGACGTAGGTCTATTCTTCTATAGATCATGTCCAATCATCAAGAAGACAATGATGATTACATGGAAGATGAATATGAAATGGAAGATGTACCCGGAACGATAGGGGTGGTAGAGGTGGGGTGAGTTAATTATATTATATTAGAATTAAATATTTAATTATTTATTATTTAAAAAAAAAACCTGATTTTTGAATTTTTAAATTATAAACCTGATTTTTGAATTTAAAACTTTAAACACCTTACTTTTATATTTTTCCCTTTAGGGTCTGGATGCATATAGCCCAAACCCATATGATCAGGTCAGGTTTGCCCTCTATTGCATATCTTATTCAGCATGTGGAGGAAATGTATATATACACTCTTTGAAGATCTTGTTGATGAACATTCTACCTGTTCATGTTAATATATAACTGGAAGAAAAGTCATCAAAGATTTTCTAGATGTAATATGATATTGCTTATACCGAACCTTAAAATTCTTGATTTTCTTTTGATTCAAAGCTCATGATGTTCATATTGGACATCACTATATTGTGGTTGAATTTTGACGTAGGTCTATTCTTCTATAGATCATGTCCAATCATCAAGAAGACAATGATGATTACATGGAAGATGAATATGAAATGGAAGATGTAGATGATGACATAGGTGATGAGTTTCATGGTCGAAATGTTGGTGGCTCAGATTCCGCTGCGGATGAGTATGATTACATGGTGTGTTCAAAACCTATATGTGTAAGCTCAATTGTCTATGTCCATAATACGATATCCAGTTTGCTTAATTACTTTAAATGTTGCAGCTACTGATTTGCTAATTGATTTTGCTTAATACCTATATGTGTAAGCTCAATTGTCTTTGTCCATAATGCGCTATCCAGTTTGCTTAATTGCTTTAAATGTTGCAGCTACTAATTTGCTAATTGATTTTGCTTAATCCACTACTATCTTTTCCTTATTTCGTTACACAGAGTTGTGGTTTGATGTGAGATTGATTGTTGGTTTAGCATCTTTAAACCTGAAAATATAATCAGGTATCTTTTCCTTATTGAACTTTGAAGATATTGCCCCGATTTCCACCGTCAAGAAACTAATCAATTTTTGAATTTTATGGAAGAGAAGAAAGATCTGATGAATGATTCAAAAAACCTATACAATCTATGAAATTACCAGAGGAAGCAATTGGGAAGACAATCCGTTTCCACCGTTTTATTATCAAAGGATAAACGACGTCGTTTTGAGGACGAAAAGGTACAGACTGCCTCTTTTATATTGTTAAGGATTACTTCACTTTTTATTTGAGTCACTTTTCTCCTGTCATCTATCGTCGTTTTGCCTTCAAGATTCTGTGATCGTATGAAAATGATAACAAATGGATTCAATTACCCAGTGAGTGGACCACTAACTCAAAATTTCAAAATAGTCCCTCATTTACCAAATAATGTTACAATCCTTTAACTTCAAATAATTTTATATATGGTTGCAAAATCACTCTAATCAGCATATATAGCACTATAAAAACAACTAAACATTCGTGTAACCGCCGAAGCGTATTTAATTTTGTTTCAATATAATTACAAAACAGTTGCGAAAGTTTGCCATAAGTAGCTTAAATGTTAGATCATGTGATTTTAACTGTCTAAACCATTCTAAGTTTTTTTTTTTGACCATTGCACTATTGAGTAGCCAACTACACCACTAGCACGTGCATCGCATGTGCGTCAGACTAGTAATAGAATAAATGGATGAAATCAGATAGAAATGCTCATTTGTGCAACAAATGATCCATTTGAAGGCACAAATATCAAAAGTGAAAGATGAAAAAACATTATAGAACATTCCAACCCAATTCAATCTCCTATTCCATACTATATAGAGATATTAATTTGGCTTGTTGACTCGAATGACCCATAACTCAATCTAAGAAAAGTTCGAACCGACTTGACTTGAGGTTCAATGGGATTGAGCCGTGCTCGGATGGAGTCTTATTTTTGGGCATCGACCAATGCCCTAGCCGGCTCGTACGATTGGCCAAAATGACCAGTTTACCAATTTATCCCAGATACAAATTCCAACGTTGGGTTGAGAAATGACATTATATGTACACTGTTTGAATCAAATTAAAATTTTCATTATCATTTTTCTACTCATTTTTAACTACATATTCTTCAATAAAATAATATTTTTCATCAAATCAATAATTTTTTCTTCCATTTTAACCACATATTTTTCATTATTCTACTGTTCCAGATGTAATCGACACACCCATAATCTTCATTTTTCTCTGATACACGGGTGCTTTAATAAATAATACCAGAACAAGAAATGGTGATTGAGAGGGCAGGAACAACTTATGAAGTTCAAGCTTTCAGTCGGGATTTTGTAGGTGATTTTTAGGGTTCTTCGTGAAGTTAGGGGCAAATTTGTTTCCTTTTTGGGCTACACAGAAGTGAGTTATTATACTGTTGGGATTTTAACGATTTGGCCCAGTTGGCCTAATTAAATTTCGTTACATGCCACTTCGAATTTTCGTCCTTCACATAGCACACTCTGTTAGTTGAAGTTGACGGAGATGAAATGGATGATGAATGGATAAGTAATTAGATAGATGAGTAAAGTCATTTGTACCCTCCCACCCGACCCCACTTGCCCTCTCACATGGAGCTCGGGTCCCATGGCCAATAGATGTGTGGGGCCCGACCTCCATGTGAGAGAGGATGTGTGGACCGAGTAAATGAAAGTGTTGGGAAGAGGGTAGAAATAGCATGGTTCATAGTTCCATGAGCAAGTATTAATGCAAATTAAAGTTGGGTGAATTTACTCACAATCAGTTCCAGAAAGATCGCTGCTGCTTTCAGCAATCTCTCCAGTACCAAACCCGCTAAATCCTATTCTCGATCATCAGTCCCGCGAAAATCAATCACGTCAAAACCCAATTCCACCTTTTTAATGACGAAACTTCTGTCAATTTCTTGAGAAAGGAATCGCGAAAAGGAAAAAAAATGATGTTTTTCAACGACTTGATTAAACGGAGACTTTCAACTCTTCTACAGCCATGGCTGAGAGACAGCCGGGAACTGGAATTCAAACTTGGGTTATTCCGTTCCAACGCCACCCTAAATAATATCAGTTTCAAAACGTCTGCATTGAATGAATTAGTAGATGACCCCTCTCGAATTTGCTTTAAAGAAGTCACCGTCGAACATCTGAGTCTGCAGATTGCCCCATGTTCTTCGGCTGCTTTTAGCCTCCGTATTCACGGCCTCTATATAACTCTCTCACTCGGGTACGCGCTGTTTTACTTGTAATGTGGTTATATATTGGTTTCTTTGAATTAATGGGCATTTATTTAATTTTTATTTTTTCCTGTAAAGGGAAGAGGACGACGAGGAGGGGGTGCCGTGGAGGCGGAAGCCCAGGGACTCCACGATGGAGGAAAAGAACAAGGTTCTTGCGGATATTGATCCCGAGGTACTTTTATTAGTAACGCTACCTGGGATTTTTCTTGAACATAGACAGTGTTCGTAAATTAAATTGACAAAGAATAAATAGGTAAAGCAGAATTAGCCCGAGTTTCTGCCATCTTCACTAAACATCTACCATTTTATAATTTTTGAAACACCAGCAGCCATTGCCCACAGTGTAGACAAGAAAATCACTCTATCCATTCACAATAGATGTTTATGTAATGATCCTAAAAAATTCTAGCTTCTGTAAAGGTAACATTCTTTAAAGCAGCCTTGCACATGATTACTGCGTACCTTTCGGGAAACAAGAGAAAAATATGATTATTTAGGTCTAAACATGACGATCAGTCATGAAGAGTGATTATTCCTTCATGACTCAACCTCTTACTTTGTAAGCTGGAGCCTCAGTTAGATATGGGACTTCATTATATATTACCTGTATATTCTCTTTCTCTAGTTATAGCTTTGCATAATCCAGCAGTTGGTGAGTAAGATACCCAGTAAAACTAAAGTCACGATCTTCAGGAGGATTAAAAGAATTTGGAAGTTTGTACCAATGTTGGTGAACCTTAGAAGTAGCAAATCCTATTCTACCCTTCTTCATGACCTTGCCCAGCGTCTGATGTTATACTTCATTTTTTGCTTCATTACCAAAGCTTAAGAGCGATTTTTGTCTTTGGTGTTCTCAGGGTTGTGCTTTGCATGATGCCATAAAAAGGATTTCGGACATCGCCCCCAATACTTGGACAATTTCTTTATTGAATACAATACTAAGTAACTGTCATTTGCAGTTGCATGATGTTCACGTGCTCTTGCAATGTCCTGGTTCAAATGGTTTGATCTCATGCTCATTGTATGCAAAAGAATTTGGAGCAGGATCAGGGTTTGTAGTCAACAGAAGTTTTCTCAGAGGGTTCATGAGTTCACTTTTTGTGCCTTCTGAAGAGAGCTCATTCAATATGTGTGTTGATGGTTTTGAGATTAGAGTGAACAATGGAAACCGCGCAAGCTGTGTTTTACCTTCAACCAATATGAATGCTTTAATTTATTTGAAGTATCTCCAGTTTGTAAGCTTTAAATTTTGTGTTCCATCTTTAGAACTTTTTTTTTCTCCAGCTGATATTTCTGTCATGCTAGTTTTTTATTCATTCTTGTCCAAAGAGTCAAAACGTGCGAGAACTGGTTTGCAACTATGGAATATAGCATCAAGCAAAATTAGATCTTTGCTTCCAACTTTTACCTCGTCATTGCTTAAAGCAACTAAAGTTGCTTGTTTATGGTTGCGTTATGTACATACTTATCAGGGTATGCTTCAACTAGTTGGATATCCCGTGGAGGATGTCATGAAAAAATCAACTATCTCAATGTCCCGGGACAAAAAATATACAAGATCCGTTAAGGTCCAGTGGAAACTGATAACTGAAATTGAGAAAGAGCTGCCCACTGAGGTAATTGCATTGGCACGGCGAATGGCTCGTTCTACAGTGGCTTCTCACCGTTCTCACCTTTCTGGGGCAAACTGCAGTTCTAAAGAGTCCTTAATCAATAGAATTTACTTGAAGTTGCATCAAGTACTTGTCCTTATCTGGGCCACTATATGCAGTTTGTTGAGTGTTGTTACTAGGAATCTTTCTTTGCTCAATGGTTGGCCTAATCATTCGAAGAGTAGTCAGCATTTTGGCCCTGCTTGCAAAGACTCACTCACACATTGTTATATGGATCTTAACATCGGAGAAATTTCAATATCCATTACTCCAGAAAATGATGATCAGCATACTATCAGCTGGAAGGCAGTCTCAGATATTGGGTTTTTGTACCAAGATTTACTATCATTTCATCTTTCTATTGATGCGTGCTTCTTAAGATACGTAGAAAATGTCTCAGAGAAGTGTTTTGTTTTCGCATGTGGTTGCTGGAAGGTTCTTTCTTTCTCTATTCTGAAAGGAAGTCCAAAGAGATATTCAAAGTACTTAAAAGGACGTGGCAAGAAGAAAATTAATGACCAGCAGAATGTCGTATGGGGTGAGCCTGCCAAAATGATATGCCCTTCTGAAGTTACTGGAGATAACCTCACCAATGATATTGGAGCAACTTCAATCCCCTATCTAGACCTTCTTCTAGGAAAATTATGGTTGAATTGGAAAGACTCTTGTTCAAACTCTGAAGGATATATCATCCCAAAGTTGCAAACTCCGTGGATTCTTTGTGAGGTAAGGAGCTCTTTGACAGATGACAGCATCGGTGATCTTAGTTATGGGTTTTGGAACTGTGTTATGGTGGTTGGAAGATTAAACTTCAACCTGGAATGCTCGTTGGTAGCTTCAATTGCTGTGCTTCTCAGTCAAATACAACATTCTCTTTGCTGGGATGATAGAAGCAGGAGGAATTTTGTTTCTCATACACCAAAAGCTATCACCGAGGATCCACCAAGGGATCTCAGGAGTAAATACAGTTCATACTATGGCAACATTGAGGCGATCATTATGAGAATGCTACCACAAAAGCATATTCAAATCGGAGTACTAATTGCTGGTCCTCACGTGCAACTATCTCTGACACAGGATCAGTTTTATGTAGAAAATGAAGAGCCAGGTCATCTAATTAATCAGGCCACTTTGAATCTCCACGACATTGAACTTGTGTTTTCACCATATTTGGATTCCAATCTTGCATCATCTGGTGCGTGCTCAGCAGGTAATGATAGGGAACTGGAGTACACTATACTGAAGATACCTGACGATATTGACATCATTGGATCAGTTAATGAAATTTACAGCTGTCAAGGACGTATATTATACAACGCTCACCTAAAAGTTAATGGTTTGAAGGCTTACTTTGAGGAATCCTCTGAAAGTAAGAAGTACCACATATTTGAATTAAGCCCAACAACTATTCAACTTCAAGGTTTAAGGTATTAGATCATCCTTTTCCTCATGTTTTCACTTTGCTTTCCATTTCAATCACATATACCTGAAGATGAAAGAAAGTTGCATCCCAGCAGTTACTTTTATCATTCTCATTTTCAAGTTTTCAAGTCGTAGAAATATGCTGTGTTTGAGTACTCTGGCTTCAGTTTCCAACATTTTGAATTTTCATGCATCATAGACTCTATTTACTTAAGAAGTTTTAGATTCTGTGGTTTAGAACTAAATTAGATAGTGTTCAATACCATACTTTGTTTTAAAACGGTAGGTAACATTTCCTAGCAGATGGCTTTGTATTTTTAGTCATGCCCTTCATATAAATCTCTCTTTTTTTTATGTGATGTTAGGCTTAGACACTTTCTAGCTAGGGATCCATTAGTGACTTTATGATCTGAGTCCAGTCAAAGTGAAGTCACTTCAGATAATATAAACACGACAAGACATATTTAATATAAATTTACAGTTCATTTTGATCCCTTGGCACGAATAATCAGATATTTAACATGAGATAAAGTCATATAATATGATAATTAAGTGTAAAACTTATATTTGATCCCCCCCCTCCCCCCGATTATGTATAGTGCATGAACATTGGCTAGCTCTAAGGTTAAATAAAAGCATATCCAGCAATAATTATTTTTTCATCTCTTGTGCCAAGTATGTGTTATGACACTTATCCATGCAGGAAGGAGCATCATTCATTTGGTTCAACAATGATTGCTCTCTCTGCAGCCTCACATTGGATGGCTACTGGATTCACTACTTTGATATTTATGGATGAGTTGTATATTTTGACAAAGGTTCTCTGTTCTTTCCATGATCCTGCTGATGCATAATTTTTCTCTTTTTGTCATTAAATTTGTTCATGCTTCTTGGAGTTGTTTTATTTTTTTTATGTTGAAATATTTGTTTACCATCCCTAGAAATCGAAGTCAACCCATCTGCGACTATGATTGTAGCGGTTAGAAAACCTATGATAACTTGAGATTGAATATGTCGCTGGTTTTAATTCCATGGTTCTACCTTCCGAAGAGGTATATCGCTAGCTGAAATTTCTGATATCCTTTTGACATGTCATATATTGACAGTTAAACAACCTTATTTTATTTTATCTTTTTTGTTCAGGGGATAATATGAGATGTATTGGTAAATAGATTATTTGTCTGTTTAGTTAATAGTTCCCTGGTATAAAAAGTCTTTGTAATTCCTTTTTGAGGTAATGCCACTCGTCCCACTCGCTGTATCAATTTTCCTAATCAATATGACTTGCATCGAGGGCAATGCCAAAACCCACAGCTAATTTTAAGCGTGTGGCACTAAAACACACGCTTAGGTTGGTTGTACTTTACCGGCGGGGGGGGGGGGGGGGGGGTTAATATGGACTGACATCAACCAAAGTACTCTAACTAATGCTCAGGGACTCACTCTCCCTTAAGTAGTTCTTACAGCATTTTAATAAGTAAAATTATGTCAACTGCCATCTCTATGATGATTATCAAACCAATAACTTTCTTGAATTTCTAGATAAATGTTATCTTCTGTGGACAGGATTAAGCCATTTGATGCATCTTTAGCATGCTACATGTTAGTAATGAAGTATTAACACTCATGAACCTAACCAAAAAAATTTCTAGGAAGTAATTTCTATAATTACCAACTAATTTTCTTTGTACTAGGTGATTTCTGGATTATATTATGATCTGTCACGTGCCTTTGCCATGCTTGCATCCAGTGATGCCCTAAGCTATCAAGAAGTATCAAGACAAGAGACATTTTATGCTGATTTTGAGAGTGAGGATACAATCGTGGCTAGAGGACTGACATCACTGATTATTACCCACGTCCAAATGTCTGTCAATAACACCTGTGAGCTTAAGTCCTTCGACATAGTTATTCATAACTCCAGAAAATGCTATAGCATGGAGAATAGCTCCAGAGGAACTGGAACAAAGTTGGCCATGCATGAAATGCCTGATCATGGAATTTTCATATCTGGTCCGAAGTTATTCATGGATGTATCTTTTAGAGGAGGAAACATGGATATTATAATTGATTTATCTGGATTTCGATCTATCATTTTCAGATATCCTGCTGAGTTTGAAGAAAGCATCCATAAATCTGAAATCAACAATCTGTTGCGCTCTCTAAATTTCCTAATTGAAGCATCAATTTCTCATGTCAAATTGTGTTTCTTCTTGAGAACCCTTAAGAAAGACTTGCCATGTGGGTGTTCGAGCACAGCAATAGATGAACCTAATTCTAACAGTAATGCTTTGTGCATGTTGGGGCATTCTCCAATGGTTACAAATACTGAACAGCTTGGAGATCATCCTGTACTTGCAACTATTGCTCTTTCTGAAATTTATGTGTCTAGCTGCCCAGTAAAGGATATATTGGCTAGAGAACACAAGCCAAATAAACTGAACGCATCTTTCTCTGTCGGGGAAGAATTCCAGACAATCTCTTGTGATTCCGAGGTACCACATCTCCTACATAAGATAGTTTGTTATTAATTTTGCCGGTACAATGTCTGCTTATACATTAAACTTTCCATATGTTATTTATTTATTTATTTGAAATGCTACTAACTCGGTTATTTCTGTGTATTTGTCAACTTCTAATTAATGGATTCATGTATGTTATGCTCCAACAGGGTGGTTTTTTGTTACTTGAAGCCACATCTGCAACTATGTTTGCTGAATGCTGTAAATCGTACTACAGCCGAATTTTAGATCTTTGGCCTTCTGGTTCATCTCCAGGAAGGGTAGTTCCACAGTATAGCGAGGATAAGACTGTTCTAGATGTGCGCTCAAGTATGAATTCACGGCAACTTCAGCATGTAACACAGGATCATTTGGAAGAATTTTCCTTGAATATTTCACATTTGTTTCTCATATTTGTGTCCAATGATGAATCCGGTAATATCTTCTGCTGATGTTATAAATTTTCTAATAGTAATCGAATGTAATTTAAGTAAACCCCTATGCAGGCAGACTTCAGGAACTTCTGCTTGAGGTTGATTTTCATTTGAACCACAAAGTATTGAGCACAGTGAAAAAAATTTCGCTTGGTATTTCCAAATTTTCTATGCTTTCTCGGTACATACATGCGGGACAGAAACCCAGGGATATTCGAAATCATGGCTTTTCATCTGGCACGCTTGATGATCCATCCCCCAACTTGATATCCGATGGTTTACCAGTGCTTGAGCAGAAAGTTACAGTTCACTCTGTTCTTACTGATATGGGTCACTCGAGCCCTTCTTCCTCTCAGAATGATATTTGTATTGGTAGTTCTGGGGGATCACTTATTAGTGACTTTGAACAAAAAGATGTGCACTTGAGTTCTCAAAACTACATACTGAAAGAATTTCAGTCCTTCCTAGCAACTGAGTGGCCTGTATCGGGAGATCAATTCTGTCCTAATAAACTTTGGGTTGGGAGTGGTTCTATATCAGGTTTTGATTTGACCATCTCTCTGACTGAAATAAAGGTAAGCAATCTCATTATATTTATTGATATTCATCGAAAAAGTCTGAAAGCTATCCAAGGTAACAGGTTTGTCATTCATTCTTCTCTTTTAACTCGCATAAATAAAGGAGGAGAAAGGAAAAGATGCTATCTATTTTTGTTGAAAGTATTCATTTTTGTTGAAAGTATTCATTTTGACCATTTTATATCTATTACCTTTTTAGAGAGAGAATTGTTTTTCATTAGTATAGATACTGCTAACCGTCTTTGGGTTCAAGTCTCACTGTCATTAATTTATTACATTGTGCATGTGTTAGGCTTTTGATGGGAAAAATGAATCCTACCTCTTGAGGGGTTGTGTTGACTACATAGTTTAAATACATAATGTGCCCCTAATAATCGTTTGTCTTCAACATGGCCACTCGTGTAGACTGATATAATTTTTCTGTCAAAGACCTAACACATTAACTTATTAAATGAGTGACAATTAGACTTGAACCCAGGTTTTATGGGTGGCCTGATTCCGTGTTAAGTATCTCATCTAAAAGCTTAATGAGTTGGTTAAAATATACGTATAAGGATGCAGAGTTTTATTGATAAAGTAATTAACAAATGAAACGAAAGAAAAGACACATTCCATAACATCATTCACAGATTTTATGAAATTTCTTCTGTAATCTAATATAAGTTTATGGGCAAAATGATAAATTATAATTTGATGTAGTATTATATAGTCCGCACCAAAGTTGTCTCAAGTACTTCCAGTTTCTCTTAAATCACTGACTTTGTCATGTTTTTGGAGCCTATGCATGCTTACTCCAGATGAGACTGAGGAAATTTTAAGTGGACAGGTTTTAATTTTGATTTTTTTGTGCCAGATAATAATTTCTGCTTTCGAATGTTTCTCTGAGGTTTTTATCAGAGAGAAAACTTCCAAAGTGGAACAGAGGCACTGGTCTAGTGACCAAGATTCTGAAGGAAGTGCTGAAGAAATGATTGCTGATGGTATTTCTAAATTTGTCTGTACTTTGAGATAAATTAGCTCTCTTATTCTGAACATTGGCTGACAACTTACGCAACTTGTATAGGAACAATTGTTGCAATCCAAGATGTTGACCAACACATGTATATTGCAGTTGAAGATGTTGAAAGTAGATATGGTATAATTGGTGCGACTCATTATTCGCTAGTGGGAGAGAGATCTCTTTTCAGAGTAATACACCTTAACTTCATTCTTAGCGAATGTGTGGGCAAGGGTAGTATGCTAATTCTTTCCGGTTAATATCGGCTTTGTTATTAGTAGCTTTAATAGATTGCTTATGTTCAATTATGTTCAATTGTAATGAGTTGTACTCCTATAACTATAACCATAACCATAAATCAATATTAATGTCTACATCTTTAAACCTCACGTATAGTAATGCACGAATATTTAAATACTAGAATATTGAAGATCATTTAAACATGGTTCATGTGCTCTATTTGAAAATTTTGCAACCATCTTTGTGCATCTGCATTGGAAAGGTCTTTCTATTTTGCTTTCCTAGGTTTGTTTGCATATACTTTTTACTACTAATATGTTGTCTTGATATGGAACTCTACTTCAGATATATTATTATTATTAGTTCGTGGCGTTTTCCCCAACTTGCTGAAGACTATTTTCATTGACTTCTCCTGACATTTCGTTTAGAAAGTCCTGGTTACAAGAATGACTGATTTTACACTTCCCACACCTCTT
Source organism: Fraxinus baroniana (assembly GCA_903798355.1). NCBI lineage: Eukaryota > Viridiplantae > Streptophyta > Magnoliopsida > Lamiales > Oleaceae > Fraxinus > Fraxinus baroniana. Next base: position 11,980 of record CAIGRO010184879.1, read on the forward strand.
TTCTCATTTGCATTCATCCCCTCTCACCGTTGAGTATAATAAGAATTTTTATATTTAGTAATCTTTTGGTTATCTCCTAGTTCTAGAGTTGGCTAGGTACCTTCATGCTCATACCTAGCATTTCACATCAAATTATACCATTCAGGTGAAGTATAATAATGCAAGGCGATGGAGGTCACAAGTTCGGTATTTTTCATTGATTTCTTTATATGCTAAAGATAATTCTGGGGAATCATTGCGATTGAATTGCCGTCCAAGACAGGGTTTTGTTGACATCTCCTCTTCTAATGATAGTGGGTGTGCACTTTGGGCAGCACTTCCTTATAGACCTGACCACTATGGGGATGATGTTGAGCTGGAGTCTTTTCATCCTCTGGTTAGACGTACATTTCACCTTGTGAACAAAAAAAATGATTATGCTGTGGCTTTTATTGATGGTGTCCTTGAATTTGTCTGCAAGCCGGGAAATTTGTTCAAGTGGAAAGTGTTTCGTGACCCTTCTCCAGCGAGTAATAGTTTGTTGCCAATTCGATATTTAGGGACTGGATCTGGAACTAATCTACAATATGATTCAAATGCAAACAACACTAAAGAGTTAAGGGAAAATGGGAACCTTTCTGGTATTACAATTACAATAGACAAGGTTACTCTGACCATTCTTCACGAGCTTTCAGATACAGTGGAGAAGTTACCGCTCCTCCAGGGATCAATCGCTTCTTCTGAAATCATTTTGCAGATCTCAAACACAAAAGTGAGGGTCATGAACACAATAGGAGTAGTGTTGTATTACTTTGATGCCCAGCGAAGCACATGGTAAGTGTTTCACGGTTCAATGGTGCATGGGTTTACGTCTTGTTTTCTTGATTTCGTTTCAGTAACAATGATGTATCTTCTTAGTTTTCATTTCATGAATTTTTTATTTACTTTTCAATTTCACTCATGAATTCAGGAGGGAGTTTCTTCATCCACTTGAAATCTGCAGTTTCTACACTTCAAAGTTTTTTATTCCGGGATCAGACAGTGCTTTGAAGAGAGTACAAAGTCATTTCTATGCTAGAATTAAAGAGGTTTTGATCATGCTGTTGAGTCGTTTTCTGATTCAGTTATTGTGTAGTTTTCACTATTAATTTTTTGCTGCGGTATTGCAGGCGATCGTATCAATGAATGAGCTTTCGTTGGACATCATTCTGTTTGTGATTGGAAAATTGAATTTGGCTGGTCCTTATGCCGTAAGGAGCTCTGTAGTTTTGGCCAACTGTTGCAAGGTTCTTAAATCAATTATTTATACATCTATCTGGGATATGAAGTATCTTTCTTCAATAAATTTGCACTTTTGAATATCTTATTTGTTTGGTGTTCTGTAGTTCTGTTATTTTTTTAGTTAATGTTGTACGCTCTTTTTCCCTTGAGAGATAGATACCAAGTTAAAAGGGAAGATTTATGAGACACTATTGAGTGATAAGCAATGTCTGCCAAGTTTTATATTTTTTCAGTTAACTTTTAGGGGCTGATGGGACGTTAAAGAACAAAATGTCCATAATACGAACATGATAGATGTGTTGCAAATCTTGGTTTTCATTTTCGTTGTGATGGACCTGAAAGAGGTGGCACGTGTCAGGTATGAGCTTGTGATCTTGTCTTAGAACTCTCATTAAGATAATTGTTTGGTCACATTAGAATGGATAAAATATGAATGAAGCTATAAAACCAATAATTTGAGGTGTACAAATTGAGGATGAATTTAGATATGACGAATAGATGGTCGAGGCATGTAGATATCACAAATAGATGGTCGAGGCAGGCCTTGGGTAGCCTAAAGAAGCTAAAGAGTGATATAATTGCAACAGAATATGACAGAAGAGAAAGGGCTAGACCAAAGTTAATATGACCTTAAATGGTAGCAAAAGTTTCTTTGACCTTTGAGAGGAGTTAGCTCTAAATCGAGCGAAATGGAGAAATAGAATATATGTTGTTGGGATACCAACTTCATTGTGAACAATGTTTAGCATCTGTTGTTTGTATAATACTGGAGTAGTACGTGTAATCTTATGCATGGATCTTCTTTCCTTTGATCTGCTTGTATGCAATATTATATTAATTAAGTGTAGTTGTTGCATCATTTTAAGACCTTTGCCAACATTGTTTTTCGTGTAAAACTTTTCCGATAGAGGAAAAAACTAAATCACTAACACGTGCATTGATTACTTTGATGAAAGGACCCGTTTGGCGTGGTTTTTCCTTTTCCCTTTGTTTTTGCTTCGTGTAGGAGTTTTTGGAGGAAGATATCTTAATTTTTGTTTGAACACTAATTTTTATAAGAGTTTCTTATTCCGAAAGTGTTTTTAGAGAAAGTCATATTGGACCAGTTTTCTCCAAAAACTCTTCTAAGATAATCTTCAAGAGACACCATATTCTACAATTTAGATAATATCTATAAATTTTGGAGTAAAAAATTTTAAGTACTTCAACAGACTTTTTATATTTAACATTTAATTTTACTACTCTAAAAACATATTTAATATTTTTCCGTATCTTTTATTTTCACTAGCTCCCCCTTCAAATTATTATATTATTTTCCTCCATTGAAAATTGAAATACTTTGAATGCATTTAATTATAGAGAGTGGGTATGGCTCTCCAAATTTAGAGAGTCGAACCCACTCTTTAAATTATAATGTTAATTTAAAGAGTCATTTGAACATAATTTTAAGAGCTCTCTCTTTAAAATATAGCATCTTATCAGTTGTTTAAACTGATAATACACTCCCTGTGTATTCTTTTTATTAATGAAATTTCATGATTATTTATCAAAAAAAAATATAGCATCTTATGAGTAAAGAGTCACTTGAGATGTTCTGATTAGAAGAAATAATTTCATAAAATTAGCCAAACAGGTCCAAAAGCAGTTTTTGGATCACAAATGCTCCGTTTGAAAAGCCATGTCAAACGACCCAAAGTAATCTATATCACCCTCTATTTGAGTAGCCCGTTGAACCCAAAAATAAAATTACAAAACAAATGTTCTATTACATACAGATTAAAGTTAGATACCTTTTGTGTTGCCCATTTGTACCTTGTCTATTTTGAAGTTATGAAGAGGAAATCTCTTTCGGTTTCTGCATCTGTTTTTAGTGCAGTGGTCCGTGGAAAATAGCTGTAATTTATTGTATTTGTTTATTCTATAGTTGACCTCATAGCATAGTTAAGGAAGGCATTATAAGGAAGAATCACAGGAGAGATGTTAGGGCATAATTAGGTCAGAATTAGAGGAGAAATTTAGAAGGTTGACTGATTTTCTTTCCTGTATATATTTGTTGTTGTAACCTTTAGAATTAATCAATGAAGGATGTGAAATTTCACAAAATTCCACAATCTCGCATTCAATTAATAATATTCTCTACTCAAGAAAGGATACCGAATGCTTAAATTTTCATCAACAATATTGACAAGTCCTTGCTTTTTCTGTGACTAACTTAGCTGAGATTGCTGGTGAAGGTTCAAACTGAACTCATGGAACAAACTTCCAAAGAAACTGAATAATAGTCTGTATCTGTTTGAATACAATTGTTTGTTGCACCTAAAGGACTGGCTAAATACCGTGGACGAACAACGAGATCTTGTTAGTGTTCTTGTTTCTCGGCAGAGATGTGCTATGAATTCTTTGGTTTACAGTCTACAGAATAATACACGGATTTGTAGGACTGAGGCATGGAAGCAGTAAGAATAAAAGTTGGTGCTGATAATGAAAATCTTCTTTCATATTGGATATATCCTTACAATTTTCTTAGTTCTGGCATTCAATCCAGACGAAATTGATGCTAATTAAATTGACTGATAAAGTCTGATATTGGCTCATTTCAGATGAACTAGTGCAATCTAATGCAGAATCCTTCTAATTCATGAATTTAAGGTTTTCTTTTAAGTGCATCAAAAAAATTAAGACTATTACCTCAACTAGTGCATATGCTTTCATAAGTTTAAATATTATAGAAATCAATTGTAGTGTTACTCAGGTGAATAATGTAAGAATGGAAAATTATGTTTCTTTCTTTTGCTGCCTGTTTTTACAGTGATGTATGTATGCTTTTGGGGAACTTGAGACTCCTGTTGACTGGAATGTTCTGCACTTCACAGGTCGAAAACCAGTCAGGTTTAACCCTACTTTGCCAGTTTTATGACAATCAAGAGGTGTCAGTATCTTCAAGACAGTCAACAACAATTTTCTTAAGGTACTCCTCTGTATCATTAGATTGCATTAATTTCAAGCAGGCATTTCAGGTTTGACATTATTTATTACTGATCTAAATTTAGATGTTTACTGTGATAATTTCTTATGGATGTCAAGCTCTTTCTGTTTCCCTTTAACCATGGAAATGGAAGGTCAATAATATATTCATTAGACAAAATGAGTTGGCAATAACTTCGTTATTTGCAGTTTCTTACACAAGAAATAAGTTCGATATTCATTAGTAGGTTATTGACCTGTTCATATTATTTATCTAGATTTTTGGGTGCACTTTTTGATGAACCACTGGGGAACATTATTAGTTGAATTGACATAATGTACTAGTGTTTACCCTGATTTTGATGAACATTACTTGGATTTGAAATACCAAAAGAATAATTAGGAAGGTGAATTAGTATGCAGATTTTAAAAAATATTATTCAAAATATAGAGGCTTATCTACCATGTGAAGCACTGATATATTATTAGTTTTTAGTATTGGTATGCAGATTGTAAACTTAAATCAAAGTCGGGGACTTTCTACCATGAAATCGCCTATTAAAGAGACGGTTTAACTTATTTACTCTCACTCTCTCTTTTTAGGGAGTTAGTTCAATTTTAAATAAGGCTATTGAAGACCTTTGAATTGTTAGTTTGAGAGTATATGGTAATTATATTTAGGCCTTTTTCTATTATATTCTTAAGCTTCTATTATTTGTCATATTTCACAATCCTCTAAGTGTTTAAAGGTACTCTTGCAAATTGCAGAAATTCTCTTATCTTTTCACAATTCCCTAGGATGTCTATTGGGTCAGACTAGGTTTTGTTATTACTAGGTGGTTTAGAATACTTCCATTGTCTATTTACTTAGAGATTTAATTATTGAGTTAAGAGCTCTGAATCTCCCTTTGATTGTGAGATGCAATCATACCCTTGGGACAATGTCACAGGAGTCTAGCTGTGGTGCGTGGATTTCTTATTTTTTTCTTCTAGTTCTCTAGTCTTTCTTTCCTGTTCAGCAAGTTAAACTTTTTACCTATTGAAAATTCCTTCAAATGTATCCCAGAGCCATCCTACGTCAGTTTGTCACCATCTGTGGAAATTGACGCTGTTGGTACGTTTTGGACGACCTTTTATGCGAAGATCTCTACAATTAGCAAGAGAAATTGCTTTTTCATGATATGGATCCAAAAAGTGGGATCAGTTATTTAGAAAGCTGAAGAAATTTTCTTGTTATATAAAAAATGAAAATCTGAAGCGAGGTAATTTTTCTGTGGGGGAGAATATAGAAAAAAACAGATGAGCTAATGCTTCAATGTCCAATCACAATAGATAAATTTGTAGCATGGCTTCAATACTTCACTCTTTTTTTTTTTTCTTGTTAAAGTTAGAATAAGCACTTTATAAACTCATGAATGAACATGTTTTCAAGGCACTTATCTTTGGCAAATCAACATCCAGAAGCATCTTTGTTCTCAGTACAACTTTCACAGCGAGGCCTCCTTTCAACTTCTCCAATCCACCTTTCACTTTTAGAAGCTCAAAAATTTGCTTGGAGAACACGTATTGTTTCATCACAAGGTGAGCTATCCTATTTCTGTTTTGTCACATCATAGAGAATTCCATAGAAGTAATGTTTCTTGTTCTGTGCCGAAATTTTTAAACTGATATGTGTATCATAACCACTTATAGGGAATTTCAACAGAAGAAAGTTTTTAGATTTGAATTAAACATTATTCAGATACCAATAATTTTAAGAATGATTTGATAACAATACCTGTGATGCGGTAATCACTACCTTTTTGTTAGTTGAATCTTTAATCAGTGATTGTTATGCCAGAGTGTGAAATATTTTGAGGAGTTCTGCCTTTGTTGCGTATATACAATCATCACACAAATATTACTGATGAAGTTATGTGCTATGATCACACCATAGGTACCCATAAGGGCATTTTGGTATGCTAGATTCGCATAGCAACATGCCTTCCTTAAATCCTGTTCGGTCCAAACATGCCATGGATTGATGTTTTAAAGAATGAATAGTGGAAATTTCTAGTCTGATCTTTTCTGGTAAAAAGAGGACAAATGTCAAGGCACGAACTTTTAATGCAAGTTTTCCTCAATATTTTTCCCTAGCAGGATGGTAGCCTGGTTTGTTTTATGCGGGGGTAAATATCTAGATATTAGTGCCCATGTCGTTGGCATTTTCAAGAACTTCAAGTCAAATGAAGCGTAACTATGACAATCGAGCAGAAAAAATAAGATAAAATGGTCTTTATAATGCATAACACAGTTTGGCAGTGGAAACCATTTAGTAGAATATAGGTAGCTAGGTAAAAATCTGAATTGGACATTCTTGCGTGTATGACCAAAAATTCTTTCATAACAAGATATTCATTTGTGAGACCAGCCAATTTTGGAAGGAAAGCCAATTTTACCTCTCATACCAGCATACGCGGAAGATAGAGATCCAAGATGACCTACAGATATCCCACTTTCCTTAGCCCCTGTTTGACAGCCATATTTTTCAAAAATAAAGTTTTGAATAGTGATTTTTAGGAGAATGTGTGTTTAAAAAGTAGGCAAAAGTTTTGGGTTTATGTGAAGAATATTTTATTATGTGAATGTGTGATTGAAAATGAGTAGGTAGAAAAAAAGAGTTTGAAAAGTATGGTTGTCAAACAGGCTTAATTTTCTCTAATGTCATGGTGGACATTTTGAGTATCTAACCTACGGCCTATTATTCTACCATCATTATCAATAACAATATCGAGGGATCAGTTGACAACTTGACATCAACCATAAATGTCACAGGTTCAAATCCTGTCTCTTTATATTTTTCCTCAAGGTCAACTTTCCTGCAAATAAATTAACATGAATATGGATTCAGGTTTTGTGTATTAATGGCATCTAGGCCGGATAGGTCCTAGCAATTCTGCTGGTTCATTCACGAGTATGTTACTTGTTTAACTTTGAAAGTTAAGCTCTCAGGAAAATATGGTGGACAGGGTAACTGCCATATCTTTAGCATTACCAATTAAATTTATGGACACTAAAATGGATGAAGATGAAAATATTTCTAAGTTGTGAACAGAGGAGGATCAAACAATGAAACATGGAATCCATGCTAAAACAAAGTGTCGGGATGTGCTAATTTGAAATTTGTCAGCAAGCTTATATCACTGAATAATGACTTACATGGTATCCTGTCATTTGATTATTATAACCTCTGTGCTTATTGTTGTTTTCATTTTTTTAGTAATACTTTTAGTTATTGTAGTAGATAAGAATTTGTTTCGGGTTGTCCATTTTACCATTTTTACCAGATTCAAAGTCTTTCCCTGGTCCATTTATTGTGGTGGAAATATCAAGGGGAATTGAGGTAGGCATCCATCTCTTCTTTCTTGCAGTAAATATGCACTGATTTTCACTTAGGAATTAATTCTGGTTTTCTTTTTGCATTTGGTACTCATAGGATGGCTTGTCAATTTTTGTCTCTCCTCTATTGAAAATACACAATGATACTGATTTCTCTTTGGAGCTGCGTTTTCAAAGGCCTCAGCATAAGGAAACTGACTCTGCTACTCTGGTGCTAAAAGCTGGAGATGTGCTCGATGATTCCATGGCAGCATTTGGTGCCACTGATTTGTCTGGTGGATTTAGAAAGGCATTGACGTCTTTGAGTGTTGGTATGCCTTATATTTCAATTACAAATTGTTCAATTGGGTAATTGTTATAAATTTTGAAATAAATAAATATTTGATGCTCTGGTATGTGAAAGCTACAGTAGAGACTTTTGCAAATCGTTAAGCATTCTTTCTACATGTAGCTAGTGGTGTGAAGACTGGCCAGCACAGCAGGGGCTTGTCCCAGGCCCTGGAACGCTCTGTCTTTAAAGGCGGTGTGTTTACATAAATGAAGTGGGGCCAGAAGTTTGAGCGTTTTTCAAATACCAAGGCAATGCCAAATGTGAAATTCACTGCCTTGAGCCCCAAATCTGAACAAAATACAAATGTATTGCACCCTTGAGACTTGAGAGAGAAAAAAAAATACAAAAATGTAGATTAGTCTTTCCTTCTAGATTCATTAGGTCCTCAGTGCCCTCACTATCTTTCCAAGATTCATAAATGGAAGAGAAGTCTCTTTGTCCACCTTTACCCCAAGATTCAGAAGAGCCTCTTGACTTCATGAAGTATGCTGTGGTTGTCCTTAGGAAGAGAATCTTGCATGAAAGCTAAAGTTATTCTGGTAATTAGAGGAAATATATTAGGATCAAAGCTTAGTTTATTGTTCTAGTTGCATGCATCTAGACTTTTCCCCGTTGGTTGGTTGAATTTTAGATTCTGGCAGGCGTGATGGATAAATTGTTGGAACTCATTGATTCTAAGATTGTATAGACTGATTCCTCTTACATTTCTTATATAACTGCTTAATGATACTGCAAAAATAAATTCAAATATTGTATCAGGTGGAGGTCTAACCATAGTAATAATAATCGAATTGTTTGTCCTCCGAAGCTATCCATGCAGTTTCATTAAGCAAGGGAGATTTTGTTTGTATCAATTTTAAGTTTCTCGCTCAATAGACACTTTTTTCAATTCATTGTTTCAGGCATTCAAATAAACTTTGTTTGTCTTGCATCGTTATGATTTTACCCAGAAATTAACTGTTTTAAGAATTGATTGGCAGGAAATTTCGTATTCTCTTTTAGACCTGATATTGCCACCAGTATGAAAAATTTTAAGAATGAAACAGTGGAATGGTCAGATGAACTTAAGGGTGGAAAACCTGTAAGTCTATCTGGGGTATTTGATAAATTGAGTTACAGGGTGAGGAAGGCATTTTATGTTGAGTCTGAGAAGTCTTCCCTGAGCACTGCACATTGTGCTCTCAAATCTGAAGGAGGTCATATTTCTGAGATACATTTTCTGATACAAAGCGTCAGGAAGGATGTACCTGTTATACGTCCAGATAACTTTGGATATGCTCCTGTAAATAAAAATCTTCCGGTTGCCCTGCAAGAACAGAAGGAAATTTTTCTTCTTCCTACTATTAAGGTCTCCAATTTATTACACACAGAAATACATGTGAATTTGACTGATGGAGGTAAGCAAAATGTGATATGAGTTTTATTTTCGTTCTTTTAATATGGTATTGTTTCTGACTTTGTTTTTTTTTTTCAGAGCCACTTGCTACTATGGATCATGGCTACTTGTGGAGTTGCGCAACTATTCCTAGTGGATCAACTGTTAACTTATATGCTAACCCGGCCACTATATACTTCACTGTCACTTTAACTTCCTTTGGTTCAAGTTGCAAACCAGTCAATAGTAAAGACTGGGTGAGGAAATTACAGAAACAAAAAAGTGATGTCTACCATTTGGACATCGAGTTGGACTTTGGTAGTGGGAAGTATTTTGCTAGTTTGAGATTGTCTCGTGGGCACAGAGGCATATTAGAGGTATTTACCCTTTACCCAATTTGTTTACAGATTCTAAATTTTATATGATAAAATCTTGTACTTGTTACAGGCTGCTATCTTTACTACATACACATTGGAAAATGGTACAGATACACCTTTGTTTTGCTTTTCTTCTAATCAGAAGCCTCTGGTTAGGTAATCAATCAATTCCCACTATTTGTTCCATACCCTTTTTCATTTTGGACGTTTCTCCTTTTAAAAACAGTATACTTTTGCAGGTATGAGGTAGAGATGGCTTCCAATATGCCTCCCGAACTGGGGTCGTATTTGCCTCCAAAATCAATCAAATCATGGTTCATGAAGTAAGTGCATTGCTTCTTAAGCAAGTGCTCTATATTTTAGTAAAGGTGGACCTGTTTGGTGATTGAGCATGTTTGGCTAAGCTTAAAAGACGTACAAGTTTACTTAAAATCAAATGTTTTTAGTCCTAGGTTGTGATTTTCTTTTAAAATCTCATTTTGAAAGGTGCAACTTTATCAGCTTTAACACAATCTTGCTTATGGCAACATTACACTATTAACTACCAAAATTGTCACGGGTAATGCATTTCCATTAATTATACCAGTGGAGACTGTGGAGCCAATTTCAGTGTGAACAAACAAGTTTACTTAAAATCAAATGTTTTTAGTCCTAGGTTGTGATTTTCTTTTAAAATCTCATTTTGAAAGGTGCAACTTTATCAGCTTTAACACAATCTTGCTTATGGCAACATTACACTATTAACTACCAAAATTGTCACGGGTAATGCATTTCCATTAATTATACCAGTGGAGACTGTGGAGCCAATTTCAGTGTGAACACTGAGTGGGAGTTAGGTTACATTGCTAAGAGAGTCCCATGTATCAGTTCTCCATGATCGAATTGCAAGGCGTAATGGTGACCTAACATAAACAAAAACGTAACATGTGGCATACAACGAGAGGCAAAAAGAACTAGGGAGTTACTATTTACCTATAAAAAACTGACCATAAGAATTGATTTTTGTGTATATATATGGAGCCCCTTATTAATCTCTTGTTTTAAATGCTAGGCGCCACCAAGTGTGCCTCAAATTGTTAGAAGAGAAAGCATCAGAGGCACAATTGGACTTGGATTCTTTATCTGGACTTGCAGAGATTGACTTAGAAGTAGAAGAAAGTTTTGGGTTGAAAAATATTATGCGGTTGGGGGTGTCTTTAAGGCCATCTGTTTCCAAAGTATTCTCAACACAATTGGTGTCATTGAACCCACGATATGTTTTATCAAATGAATCCGAAGAAGCAATCACCATTCGACAATGTTATTTGGAGGTTAGCTCCATCTTTAATTTTTTGTCTCGTTGAACAGGGTATTGATAAACTTCTGATTTGTGCTTTGACAACGTTTTTTATCTTATTGAAAAGGATGATATGGAAGGGTTAATTGCTATCAACAGCAAAGAGAGGATAGCATTAAGGCTAAAGGGTGGGTCGGGAAGGAAGAGAGAAACCAATGTTATTAATAGCCTTCTCAGAAAGCATACAAAATCTCGAGATGATACGTTGCTTTTCATTCAGTTCCGACTTACTGAAGCTGGATTAGGTTGGTCAGGGCCAGTATGTGTGGCTTCATTTGGACGGTTTTTTCTGAAATTTAGAAGATCCTCAGAATGTTCTGAAGGGCGATCAGAGACGTGCAAACAAAATTTATATGAATTTGCAGTTGTTAATGTGGTAGAGGGAGGGCCTAGCATCATTTTACACTTCCACAGGTCTCCAACAACTAACCTCCCTTATCGGATTGAGAACTATCTACGCGATGCTCCTATAACTTACTATCAGAAGGTTGAATGCACTCCTCATCTACAATGCAGTTCACAGAATTTTTGTGTTCATATATATGTGTGTGTGTGTGTGTGTGTGTGTGTATTTCCTTAACAATTTTAATATTTGTCAGGGTTCATCAGAACCAGAGATTTTGGGAGCTGGACACTCTGTCAATTATGTCTGGGATGACTTGACTCTTCCTCATAAGCTAGTTGTTCAAGTTGATGGTACTCATTCTTCCTCTTTACTCTTTAGTTTACTGTATGATTTTTTTAAAACTGTTTAAAGGGATATAATCCCACATCGAATAGAGATGTAGACACAGACCAATTAATAAAGATCTTGGGCTACTCCTCTTAACAAGGTTGACCTTTTAAGATGGACCCCCAAATCTTAACATGGTATCAGAGCCCATTATGCTCCAATGAGCGATTCAATCCCGTTAAGACTCCAAATGCGAGCACGTGGATTTCAAGATTGGTCTGCTCAAACGAGCCACCATCTTGCGGGGGCGTGTTAAGGGATATAATCCCACATCGAATAAAGATGTAGACAGAGACCAATTAATAAAGATCTTGGGCTACTCCTCTTAATAAGGTTGACCTTTTAAGATGGACCCCCAAATCTTAACAAAAATGATACTTTTGCATTCTAGTTTTGATTTTCATACATTGGACGAAGACACAGTCAACAGGAGTGAGCTTCATTTTTGTTACTGGAAAGTAACTGATAGTGAAGCTATATTTCTGATTTGATGGATAGCTATTGTGATGGTCAATTTGAGCACTTTAACTTAGTAACAACTCATCGATGCAATTGCTTCTTATGGCGAATGTGCTAATTGGCTTCTACAGGCTTAAACACTGCCTTTTTATTGCAACCTTAGTTTTTTTGTTGGATTTTATCAGTCTGAAAAGCAACCACTTGTTCAAATCTTAATCTCGAGTTTCTTTACACAATGCAATTATGAATTTTAAGTTTTAGTCTAAATGAACAAACTGAAGTTCTATAATTAGATCGAGTCTTTTCTTGTTGGAGGTTTTTCTAGGATGTAGATATAGAGTTTGTGGTAGAAAGAAGGAAAGAAAGAGGGAGAGCAAGCGGAAACTGGGTTCACGATATTTGATTTCATTAACTTATAACTTTGCATTTTGATGTGATTAAACGTATACTTGTACTGCGTGTTGATGGTTTTTTGTTTGTCGAGGTAAAAGGAAGAATGTAGTTACCACTTTGAAAAGTGGAATATTTTTTCTTCCAGTCTTGTTAATGAAATTTACTTGTTCACCGTGCATGTGATTATATAGCTTCCTTTTTTGTAGATTTGCACATGTTGTGTGAAATCAACTTGGATAAGGTGCGTGCCTGGAAACCACTTTATCGGACCAAGCAGAACCGAGGTTGGGGATTTCATTTACCTGTCGATAAGAAGCCTGAAGATCAGAAAAGGACTACTTACAGCAAATTAATTGGCATGGAGACTGCAAAATTGGGTTATGAAGTATATGCAGATGGTGTCACACGAGTTTTGAGAATTTGTGAGTTCTCTGATAGTCACAAGGTGGATGCTGTGTTCCACACTGGTACAAAAATGAGGCTGAGAATCTCATATTTTGCAATTCACTTGCTAGGACACGCAAAGCAGGTCAAGTTTCATGTCTAATGCTTAAACCGCTATGATATGTTTGACTGTCTGCTCTTAAATGTGAATTTTCTTAATGTTCTTTCGCAGAATGCATTTCTGGAAGTGTTATAATTTCTGAAGTCAAATTAGTTCTTAAGCAGTATTATCAGGTCACCTTTGGTAGTTTTCCTAGTCCAAAAACACGTCACTGGCCACATGTATTTGAATCTATAATGTTCCGTCTTTCTTTTGCAATTTAAGATATTTTAATCTATATTATTGCGCGTATTGCAATTTAAAACTTACAGCCTCCACTGAAACTTCTGTGTTTGATATTCAGTGGGTTAACTGTGCATTATTGTGCTGTGTTTGAGGTCATGAAAACTTGCTGGCTCAATAAAGGATAAAATCTAATGTTTGAACTCAAGTTTTTTGCCTGCTTTAAAACCATGTTACAATGTTAACCACCTCATCTGAAAGTTTAGTGTGTTAAGAGATGGGTCATATTTATTTACTTGAAATTTTTCAAGTTTTTATTTACCTTAGACATCATCTGATTTGCGATATTCTGAAGGAGATGGATCTGGGTGAGCCAGCGAACTATTCACCGATAATTACTACCAGGCTTGATAACATCAACTGGGATTCTATGTTCACTGACCGGTATAAATATAATCAAATCAGAGTAAAGGTAATCCTCTTTGACAATCTTACACTTCTTTAGTTTTTAATACTTGTTGGCTTGCCTGTGCCCAGTGTGTACTTGTTACCAAGAACCTGGAATATGTGGATGCAAACATCTTGACATCATTATTTGATGGATAATGCAGTTATTGACTGTTGATGAAAAGTGGGCTGGAGCTCCTTTTGCAGCAATGCTTCGCAGGCACCGATCAGAAACTTCTGACTCAAATGAGTGCACCCTTCGTGTTATAATTGTTTTAGTTTCATCCAATTCTCACATTAAACAAGTGAAATACTTGTCCATTGTTCTGCAGGTAATATAAAGATTATAATAGAGCTTTCCCTGTATTTTATCTTTTTAATTGTTCCTTGTTCTTTGTTACCGGAATATGGTATATGTGATAAGCTGGCCCCTTCTATAATTTAGCGATTGCATGCTGTAATATGTGTCCCTTCACGCATTTTATTACACTGATTATTGAACATTGTTGTCTTCGCAGCCACTTGACTTGAATCTTGATGAGGAGACACTAATGAAAATTGTTCCATTTTGGAGAACATCTCTAAGTGATTCGAATACCCCCAGTCAACAGTATTACTTTGATCATTTTGAGATCCACCCGATAAAGGTTTGATTATCCCACTTTTGTGCGTGCTCTTAATTTCTTGACACCCCCGCCTCCCCACCACCCAACAAATAGAAAAAGAATTTTATGATTTCAGTAACTGCTATATAGTTCATGTTATCTTTCCACAATGTTAAAGGTCGTGGGGAGCTTTCTTCCCGGGGACTCATATTCCAGCTACAGCTCAACCCAGGAGACTTTGAGGTCTTTACTCCACAGTGTGATTAAGGTCTGAGAGTCATTGCTCATGAAACAATCCCTCCATCAACTGAGAGATTTTTTTGTAATGATATGAGATTATAATCTCTCTCTCCCTCCCCTCCCCCCAAAACAGGTTCCTGCCATTAAAAGTATGACTGTTGAGCTTAATGGGGTCCTTGTCACGCATGCTTTGATAACCTTACGCGAATTAACTATAAAATGTGCACAGCATTATTCATGGTAACCCTTTAAAAATGAAGTGTTCTTTCCTTATTTTACGTGGTTTATTTGGGCATTTCCTCAATTTTGCAAAATCTTTACAGGTATGCCATGAGAGCTATGTATATTGCAAAGGGAAGCCCATTGCTTCCACCATCTTTTACTTCTATATTCGACGATTTAGCATCATCTTCTCTTGATGTTTTTTTTGATCCTTCGAGTGGCTTGCCCAATCTTCCTGGCGTTACCATAGGTATCTCCCTCACACTGTATACACGTGCGAAACAAGCATGGGATTGAATAAAATTGTGTTGAGGTTTGCTTATTGGTCATGTTACTTTTGAATGGGCTGTATATTTGTCTTCAGCAACTATGTTGGCTAAGACTCCTGTCGTAAAAGTGAATATTTTACTAATTATGCTCAAGGGCCATTAGTTCATGAGCTTGCACAGATTCTCTTACATACCAAAGAAAAGGGGAAGTCTTTTTCAGTTTTTTACTGATGAATCGCACAATCAATTCAAATAGACCATGGAAACAGAACTCGAGATATATTAACCAGTTTTTATGCTGAAATATGTCTTTTCTACTGTTTCACTGGAGTTAGCATGGTTATTCCTCCATACTATTTAATTTTATACTAACCTGCTAGAATGATGCCGTTACCATGTATTTCTTGTCCTTAAATTGCGAAATAGGTACACTCAAGCTCATCAGTAAATTCGTGAACGACAAAGGTTTTTCTGGAACAAAGCGATATTTTGGTGACCTTGGAAAAACTGTGGGTTTAGTCTCCCTTTGAAATTAAAATACTAATTGTTATTTTGCAATTACTTTAACATTCGATACCTTTTTTCTGTATCAGTTGAAAATGGCAGGATCCAATATAATATTTGCTGCAGTAACTGAAATATCGGACTCTGTTCTCAAGGGGGCAGAGACAAATGGTTTCCATGGAATGGTGATATTTACTTGCATCTAGCTATGTCAAATGTTAATTTACCAGTGTTTCAAGTGTGACTATTTGAAGTTTATAACTTTCTATAGACGACTGGTTTCCGCCATGGAATTCTTAAGTTGGCAATGGAGCCATCACTACTGGGTAGTGCTTTCATGGAAGGTGGTCCAGATCGGAAAATTAAGCTCGACTGCAGTCCTGGGGTTGATGAGGTACTGTCATCTTTCCCTGTGAAGCTAAAATATATTGGTGCATGAGTAACTTCCCCCCATGATAGTGCAATGAAACAATTTTCCTGGGAGTAATGTGCATGGAATGCATAAGAGAACTGAAAAGTTTGGTTGAAGACAATGTAACAGAGAGCAACTAATTTTAGTCTTAAACTTAATGTAGTTTAAACTACAGTTCGATTTTTGAGTTCTAATGGCATTTTATTTACAGTCTTAACTATATGTGTTGAATGATGTAGTTATACATTGAGGGATACCTGCAAGCTATGTTAGATACAATGTATAAACAAGAATACCTTAGGGTGAGAGTCATTGAAAACCAGGTAATTTCCTATTCTGGTAATGACCTTTTCTGCTTGTTATATTATGCACCAGTGCAATCAGTGTGTAAGTACACACACATACACGTATCCTATATTTAGATATGTATATATAGTCCATTTCCTCTTGGCCTCTGCTATATTTACCATGACCGAATGATATTCATAACGTTTGACTGATCTTACAGATAGTTCTCAAAAACCTGCCTCCAAACAGTGCTCTTATAGAAGAGATAACAGAACGCGTAAAGAGCTTTCTTGTAAGTAAAGGGTTGTTGAAGGGTGAGTCTTCAAAAGCTTCGCATTATCTGCGACATATACGAGGCGAAAATGTAAGCCTATACTCAATCCCCTGAAATATATTATCTTCGTGTGCTTTGCAAAATTTGTCTGCTCACTTGTCAACTTAAATGGATACTCCTATTTTGTGAGGCATACTTTGAAAAATATACAATGCTTCAAATGCATAAAGACCGAATTTGTGGATCGGAATTGGTCAATTTAGTATGCATGCAGGTCCATCTTACTCTCAGTCGTAACGTGAAACCAGGCTTACGACCTACTTAGTAACCAAGTTTTTATTACAGGAATGGAGAATTGGACCAACGGTTCTGACCTTATGCGAGCATCTCTTTGTGAGTTTCGTAATTCGTATGTTGAGAAAGCAAGCTGGCAAGGTCATTGCCAACATAAAATGGAAGGAAAAATTGAAGCTAGACGACGCGAAAGCTATTGTCCCGGCATCGAGTGCTGAAGAACCAAAGGTTAAGATCGTGTGGAAATGGGGAATTGGGAAGTTTGTGTTGTCCGGTATAGTTGCATATATCGATGGACGTTTGTGTCGCAATATACCGAATCCTGTAGCAAGAAGGATCGTTAGCGGCTTTTTGTTGAGTTTTCTTGATAAAAATGATGAATAGTAGTAGTATAAGATTTTATTCAGTCTCTTGTTTAAGGCATATGTACAGGATTGATGGATTAATTTTGTAGTAGTTAATGTATTCAAGTTCATGTAAATCAATAAATATTGAAGTTTACGAGTCTCGAAAAGGAAAAACTTCAATCCGTAATCAGTCAGTTTATGGACCCACAACCAATCAATTTCTTACGTAGCTACTACTGAACTGTGGGCTAATGGACCCAATATTTGGGATCTGGAGTTGAGAGGATAAAGCTAAGCCCCTTGGTTTAAACTGCAAACTGCTAAGCAGCCCATTGTTTCCTGGCATACGTCATCATTTCATTTTCAAACACACAACTTATAAGTAATTGAAAATAAGCATTTTTTTTCCATAGATATACTAGTGCTCGTACAGCTCTCAACCCCTTAATTTAAATAACTACTCCATCCGTCCTGTATACTATTTTTGTCCGTCCCAAAAAGATAGTCCCGTTTTCATTTTAAACATGTATTAAATTTTTCATTTCCACATATACCCTTATTTAATACATCTCGGTATAATAAACACCAACTACTTAGATAAGGGA
>CAIGRO010184926.1:0-10370 GCA_903798355.1 Fraxinus baroniana
TCTATATATTTTTTTTATATATATATATATATATATATATATATATATATATATATATATATAAAATTTCAAGTGAGTGGAGGTCTTGAGTTAGACTCTCCACAAGATGAATCATTTATGTTTTGTTTTAATATATTTCATTATTATAAAAAGTTTAGTTTTATTAGAAAAGTGCAACAATCGGGATTCGAATTAGGCATTTAGTTGATGTCAATTCTTCTTGTCACAAAATGATCGGTTTTAGCAAAGTAATTGATATATTCTCTCTTTATTTTAATTTTTTTAAACTAAAATTCAACATTTCAATGACTCAGCGGTTAAACCTCTAACTCAATGACCCAATAATTTGTTTCGGGTCAACGATTGAATTAGATATAATTACTATGTTTTGAAACATGAAAAAATAATGAAGAGGAAAATTAAATTGACAGTTGACATTTATTAAAGTCCAAAATTTTATTTGTTTTAATCTTGTCATTGGAGAGTCGGAGACTATTTAATTAGTAAAAATTTTTAGCAATTCGAATGAGCATTGAAACAATTTTTTCTTCACACATTCAACAACAAAATCTTTGTCATCTTTAAAATTATGAAATAGTCTCCTTTTTTTTTTTGCTAGACTAAGATTATTAACAAATCGAACCAAGAAAGTAAGTGATTTGACCAATTTTTCAAACTTGAAATTCTTACTCGATAAATATTATTAGACTCGTAGATAACGTATATCTGCACTTGCAATTCGAATTAGGATATAAGTAATTTCAATTCATGGTATTGGTTTTCATTGTTGCCATTAATGGTCAACGATCAACGACCGCGTGTGCTCACTTGAAATCCTAGATCCGCCACTAAGCATATTAAGCATTTATTTGGACATCTTATTCACAAAATCATTTTTCTTCAAATTTATTTCAACCATACATATACAAAATAAAATAATTTTACACGTGGATACATAATTTTTTTCATATTGTTTAAACATTCTTCAGAAAATTCATTTTTTCACTTGAAGTAATCTCCCCCAAAGCAAACACTAAATATAATATTTATAGATGTATTGTGGTTGGGAGAAAATCCTAGAATCAGCTTTGTCGGAAGTTGAAATAAATCATGTCTCTATTCTTCATGAGAATCATGACTACAGTTCGATAGCTCAAAACTCCATCTTCCGTTTTGTGATTCGAAGATTTTAATATTGTCTTTCAGGGATTGTGTGACAAAGTTTTTGATAAAACTTTTAGTATATTTGATAAAAGTTGATGAAATGTGTGGTTAAAAAATTAATGGAGTTTGTGGATTCCCTTAAAATGTCAGATTAAAACTGAAGTTTAACTAGTTGAAAAGTTAAAAAGGTTTTATTAAACGAACACTTAATCTATTATTCAAATAGTAAGTTAGTCTAATACTTTCAAAGGGAACAAGTTAGTTCGTGTTTTTAGCCAATTATTCAATACTGAAAACCTAAAAACTTTGTTAAATCGTGAGTCTGTCCAACTTTATAAAATTAAATTTGTTATTCTCAAACTCGGATTAATATAGAGAAATTTGAAGTAAGTTTCATTTTTAACAAAATCGTGTAACATTTAAAGAATAAAAAGAGTATATTTCTTCATTGAGAACAAATTGTGTGTGAAAGTGTAACGCAGGGGTGGACCCAATATTGAAGTTCAGCCCGGACAGACGTTGACCGATCAATGTTGACACTTAGCGATAGTCATGGGTTTGACTCCCCCCTCCCTATTGCCATTATTTGTTGTAAAAATGGTAAAAATTGGAGAACTAAAAATATATGAATTGCAAGCTAGGGAATCAAACCTGAAAAATCTCATAAGAATTGCAAACTCTAACCAACCCAATTAAATGAGACATTTGAAAATAAAATGAAATAACAGTTATATAAACCAAAAAATTTATCTATTGTAAAAAAAAAAAAGAAAAATGAAAAAAGTTCCTGCCGGATCCAGCACGACCTGTTGTGAGACTCGCCGGGTGCTGGGTCCGCTCTTGGCGTAACGGAGTTTAGATCTCAACTCCTCAACTCTAGCGCAAGGTTGATGAGTACTAATTTACTTCTTTTTAATTCTCTTTAAAGATTGGAACTCAATTTACTACTGAAGCAATAAGTTGAGGGACCAAAGCTGAAATTTTCTTGTTAGGTGCATTGCACCAACTGCAGGTAATTACTGATAAAACCCTCTAACATAAGCCCTAAATCGTCTTCCCTCCAGCAATTCCTCCCCAAAACCAGATGCCCAGCGCCTTCAAACATTCTTCATTCTTCAGAGAAGTAAGATAGAAACAGGTTAGTGTAAATTTAAATAGTTAATCACATTAAACTGCTTCTTCTCAGTGTACACGCTCATAATTTAATGTTATAAATTATGAAAGAATAAATTTGTACTAGTGTTTCTCTGGGAACCTACTTGTTTGCTGATTTTATTTGTGTTATTTAACTATTGTTGCAAGGGGCATGGCGAAGAAGAATAAATCTTCGAAAAGAAAAGCTAGAGATGGAGATAGAGCCACAGCTGAAGGATTTACTTATGATATCATATCTGATAAAAGTAAGTTCTTATGAAACATTATCTATTGTCTATTTAAAAGTGCTGGAAAATTTCTAATCCAAAACATGGGGAAAATATATGATTTTTATTGGTAAATTTTGTACTTGAAACAAAACGAGCAAGGTAAAATGTCTTGGGAGTTGGGAAGATTCAAATTTTAAGAGGAATCGCAAGAGGTTTGTTGGGCCCATTTGGCAGGGCTTTTTCTTATTTATTGATTGTAATACCCTCTTCCAATTTTCTGGTGTTAATCCACAGTTATTTCTTTATTTATTTTTTAAAGTCTGATTGTGAGGACTTAAATACTGCATGGAATAAGAGTCTTTTGTTCGTACCAGGTTTTCGAACAATCATTTCGAATCTTGTTAATATCCCCTTTGGTCTCAAACCTATAGGCGTGGAGTTGAACTCAACAGCATTTGAGGGTTGCCTTTTACTTGCCTTTTTTCATTTTTTTTTCCCACTTCTTGGTCTTCTTGGTATGTGAAACTGTTCATAAAATGGTCAAGCTCCCCTTAACGCTTATAGATGACATCGGAGCAGCTTCCATTTTGATATTTCCTTGCTAATATATTGATGGATAATCAGGTCTTGTTTTTACAATGAAAATTGAACCAGATGTTGCCTCAAGAACATTTATTAAAGATTTGAACATCATATGCGGATCATAACGATCTTTATCCCAAATTTGATACTTCTGTTCTAAACTTCCAAGTTCTTAGACTTTGAAGTCGGATACTGACACTAACTGTTAGCTATTTTCATTTGAAACTTGTTGAATTGCTCCTGAGGTTTTGCATACTGGCAGAACAGAAGCTCAGTTGTATATCTTGTCTTTGACTTTACACATTTTGTGATTTTAATTTAGATAGCGTAAACATATGAAGAGAAGAGCATACATATCTTTAACTTCATTTGAAGAATTTGGTTGTCTTGTGGCATGTAGGTCTTGGAGATCATATAGATGGAGTTCCTGTCGACAATGATTTGAATGAGCCGACCATGGGTGAGAAGCTTTCAAGCCTTAACTTGACAGAAAACAGTGAATCCAAAAGCCATGAAAATGTAGAATCTTCTCCTCCAACAAAACCACCTAGTGCGGACTCAGTTCATATTTTGCTTAAGCAAGCTTTACGAGCTGATGATCGAGCACTTCTAATAGATTGCCTGTTCAGACAAGATGAGAAGGTGCCATAAATCCTAATCTCCTGCTCTAGTTGTTCTTCGTTTTTTCTTTTATACATGTCCTGTATAAGGAACAATTTTATTTATATATTTTTAATTCTCATGATAATTATAAGATGAAGCACCATCGCACTGCAGGTAATATTGAATTCAGTGTCGTTGTTGAATCCATCTGATGTTCTCAAGTTTCTACAGTCTCTCATATCAATAATCCAATTGAGGTAAGGAAAAAAATTGATATATTAATACAGATATTTGCCTCAGAACAAACTAGTACTGATAGAATTGAAAAGCTGAAGTATCAATAGAACTTCTGTAGTGCATCCAATGTTCCCGTTTTTCTAGAAATTGTTTTCTATTCCTTGCATTTTTTAAGCTAATTTATAATTTCATTAGTTTGTGACAACTATTGGCTATTGTGCATTTATTTGACAGGGGTTCTGTACTGGCTTGTGCTCTTCCATGGCTCAGAAGTTTACTACTTCAACATGCTGGTGGAATAATGTCTCAAGAGTCTTCTTTGGTTGCCCTTAACTCTTTATATCAGGTTAGGAATACGATTAGAAATTTTTCTTGATGTACATGGAGAATCAGTCATTGTGAAATCTCATTTATAGTTGCATCTCTAAATAAAGGAGACCAATACGAAGTAGAGCTCACCAAATCTCAATCGTAGCAACATCAAATTATATTTGGTATTAACATCAAATTAGTGCCACTCAAAATGCACATGAAACTGAAAATTGATGATCTTCCATTAGCAAGTGTTTGTTAATTTGATTGAACACTTTTAAATCAATTCACTAATATACAACGCATTTGTTAACTCATATGCAGCATATAGAATCTAGAGTCTCGACTTTCAACCACGCTCTTCAATTATCAAGTTGCTTGGACTTGCTTTATGCAGAGGTGGGTGTGCTTCTAAATACTTTAGTCTGAAACTCATCAAAGTTTTACGAATACATGATTTTTTTGCAGACTGTTGATGATGAAGAGGAAGATAATAGGAAGGTAACACCAATCATATATGAAGACAACGATGAGAGTGACGATGAGGGGTCTGTAGATTCCATGGAAATGGAAAGCAAACAAGATGGCGAACAGCCTCATGTTTTTAGTGATTTTAGTGATGATGAAATAAGTGACTAGATTGATTACTGACATGCCTTGCCCTCCGTAGTTTTCGAGTCCTTTTTGTTCATTATCTTACATAACCAAATCTAAGGCTTAAATATGTGGATTTTGATGGTTGTACACCATGCTTTACATCCCCCCTATTGTGAGGGGGGAACCCGCTTCCAAAAAAAAAAAGAGGCCCCCCTATTGTGAGGCAGCTGTCAAACTTGGTGTACACTTTGAGTCTACTCCAAGTTTGATCCTAAATATGCTTTGGTTATTTTGATATGCTAAGATTTTACCATTCAAAAAATTCCTGGATTCTTATTCTTTCTTCTAGATATATGAGGCTAGTTTCAGCTTCCATGAGAATAATAGTTAGCATTCCACTAGAATCTAGATCAAATAAACATAGTACAGGTTTCCATAAATGTAACAAAACATACAAGTCACTTCACCGGTATTGTTATTCTTTTCAATACTCAGAATTCTAATGATTAGGAAATTATCTTTCCCATGTTCTTGTGCCTCTTGACAGCATCAACAGTAGATTCAACTTCTTTCTCTCAACCGAGGTTATTTCTCTTGCCCACCATAGTTCAAGCTCGGTCCTTTTCTTTTGGGCAAAACACTTCCATGTTAATTGCATACTTTTGTTGATAAAGGAAAACTCACTCGAAAACGAACTCTTATATCCGTATGTTAATGTTAGGGTTAGTTTTAATTAAAGTGCGATGAATAATTAATTTCTGTGAGACAATATTATATTTATCATTTATTACTTGTTTATGATATTCATTAAGAAATAACACATGAAAAAAAAAAAAACAATATTTGAACAAGAGTTATGCTACACGTACATCGGGATTGACATCTTGGTGTACACGTCCCTCTCACAAGAGGGGGTCCATGATTATTTTATTAGCTGTGGGTCCTCCCTCTTGTGAGGGGAGTGTAACTCCGGTGTACATCGCATTTATGGGTAGTTTTGACTTTTGAGGGTACTACTTGGAAGAAAACTTGGGGGCCGTGGGCTCCCCTCTTGCGAGGGGAGTGTAACTCCGGTGTACACGGCATTTATAGGTAGTTTTGAGGTGTACATTGCATTTATGGGTAGTTTTGACTTTTGAGGGTACTACTTGGAAGAAAACTTGGGGGCCGTGGGCTCCCCTCTTGTGAGGGGAGTGTAACTCCGGTGTACACTGCATTTATAGGTAGTTTTGAGGGTACTACTTGGAAGAAAACCTGGGGCACTCCGTGTACACATCGCATTTATGGGTGGTTTTGAGGGTACTATTTGGAAGAAAACCTGGGGCATTCACTTGAGTAGGTAATCAATTATTAGGGTGAATCATCCAATCATTGACTCTTTGGGAGAAGATTTTCTTGTTGACTTTTGACATCATTCCAAGCTATATTGTAAGGATAAATCTAAATATACCAAATGATTTATCTAATCTTTTACCAACTCGACACTTGACGCTCTCTATTGGAGGGCAGGCACCTCTCTAATAAGGGGACGTCAAGTGTGGAGGCGCCCCTCCAATAAGGGGCGCTAAGTGTCGAGTTGGTAAAAGATTATGTAAAATATTTGATAAGTGTAGCAAGATTCATATTGTAAAATGGAAGCTCAAACTTTAAATAATAATGTTATTTATTATTATAATGATAAATATCAGTAATGTAACAATTTAGGTAGAAGAATATAGGGCCCGTTTGANAAAAGATTATGTAAAATATTTGGTAAGTGTAGCAAGATTCATATTGTAAAATGGAAGCTCAAACTTTAAATAATAATGTTATTTATTATTATAATGATAAATATCAGTAATGTAACAATTTAGGTAGAAGAATATAATATGACAGTTCAATCTCCCTCTTTCTCATGATAATTGAACTGTCATATTCCATTAGTTCACCTTAATTATCACATCACCGATATTTCATTATTATAATGATAAATAACATTACTTAACATCAAATGATGACTTGAAGGAAATTAAGGGACATTAGAGCATCTCCAGTATTTTTTGTTTTAAAGAGTATATTAAAAATTTAGAGAGCGTATATAAATTTAAAGAGAATTTTATAAGTACTTCAACATACTTTTTATTTTTAACACTTAATTTTACTGATTTAAAAAAAAAAAAAATTATTTTTCCCTTTTTTTAATTTTTTTTTTGTTTTCACTAGTTTCCTCCAACAGAAATTGAAATACTTTGAATGAGTGAGTTTAATTCTCCAAATTTGAAGAGTCAAACTCGCTTTCCATTTTAAAATGTTAAATTGAAAAGTTCTTATTTTAAAAATCTAATTTTAATACCACCAAATAAAGAGATAATCACTTAATTGTGACTAAAAAACCAACAAACATGCACTAAACATAAGGTAAGCGGAATTATTTGATTTATTTATTATTATCATTATTATTCTTTATATTATATTAATAACATGATGTTCCAAAGAAATCTCAAAACAACCCAAAATGAAAAGATAAGAACTAGGGAATATATTTGATGATAAATGCAAAACGACAAAAAAAGGTCCCCGTTGGGAATGAAATTATGCTTCGTATTCCCATTTCATATAAAATGAAGAGATAAATTGATGTGTTAAGACCCCTTGTTGACAATCAGTATTTGGGGGAAAAATAGAGTTTTGAATAGTGATTTTAGAAGAAAGTCTATTTTAAACTTTTAAGATAGATTTTATTTTTTAATTTATATGCAGAATATTTTATTATATAAATGTGATTGAAAATGAGTATATAAAAAAATGAGTTCGAGAATATAATTTTGATACTCGTACATTAACTTTTACCACCTTCTTGACTGAAAAATGTGTCGGTAAAAATGTATTGGATGAAAAGACGGCTTTTTTAAAAATTGTCAAATGAGTATTCTGTCAAACATGATTGTCAAAAATAATGGTTGTCAAACACGAACTTATTCGAGGTTTACTATGCCCCATGTGAACATGTTTCAGCGGCAAAGGGGAGGGGTCCAAAGTAAGGAACAAAATTATCTTTTCAAATTGTCGGTGGGTCAGTTCGGAATTAGGTAATAATAACTTTCACGAATCCCAAGCCACGATTTACTTCCAGTTCTTTCTCTTTTCTAGTGAAGTTCCAAACAAGATTTGTTTTGGTGTGAATGTGTGATTAGGTAGTGTTTGGGTTTGGCTCCCATTTCGGAGAAATTATAAATTTTGGAACAGTAATTAATATGTGAATGTGTGGTTGAAATATAATGACATTTTTTAGATTTATGTGTAATATTAATTTATTTGAAAAATGTGTGGTTAAAGTTAAAAGGAAAAATTTTGGTGTATATTATGAATACCACAATGGTATCTATAATGCACACATGGCGGCCAGCATCGGCGACCCCCCAATAGAGGCCTGCCAAGTGTGCATTATGGATACCATTTTAAAATGTACACCAAGCACGGCTCAAGTTAAAAAAGAGAATATTTTTTTTAAGAAAAAACTGCATATCTTTACGAATAATGCTAAAGATATGCAATCCTGCAACCATCCCAATAGGGGCCCGTCATGTGTGCATTATGGATATCATTCCATAATGTACACCAAGCACGACTCAAGTTAAAAAAGAGAATATTTTTTTTAAGAAAAAACTGCGTATCTTTACGAATAATGCTAAAGATATGCAATCCTGCAAGGCTGTAACGATTACAAGTGTCATTAAAAGTGTCAAATCCTTACTTTTAGCTAAATTAATGATTTAATTTTGCACGATGCCGACTAAGGGTGTGTAATGTGTTTGAGTCACAATATTTTTGAAGAATGTATTATGAAATAGTTGATTGATGGAGAATATTGTAATTGAAAAATAAGGAAAAGTTATTGATGTGATGAAAAATATTATTTTATTAGAGAATGCGTTATTGAAAATGATCTTAAATTACTCTATTTGATTTCAGCGTTTTATTTAATCAATTACTCTCTCGATCTCATGAAGATAAGTTTGCTTCAATTTTTACACATATTGAGAAAAGTAATTAATATAATTAAAAATATAAATTTTAATTATATTATTCTATACACATTGCATATAAATAATACTTTCAATTGGAAAATTTCATATTTGTTGATTACAAAGCATATAAAATAGGGGCATGTTAAAAAACTTAAAAATCAATTATTCTAAACGAGGAAAGGAAAGCAGCCTATAATTTGAGATGTACAAAAAAGGAAAGCAAAATTATCTTTATGGAACAGAATGAGTAAGATTTTTTGAACTATGGTTGATGTCATCGTATTTATAAAAGTTTGAATTAAAACTGGAAAATTTTTATTAGGTTTGTGATGAGTCTCAAAAAGTTCCTGAGGGCAACTAAAGGTCTTAATGTGGTTTTAAATTGTTTCAGAAAATAATATAAATATAAAACTAATTTCTCAAAATTTGGTTTAAAAGTTAAAACTATACTTGAAAGAATTAGGGATTGGTCCTTCTCATATTCTTCTTCAATTCTTGCACTTGCTACACTAGCTAAATGACTATCTAAAAGTTTAGGTGGCAATGTTTACAGAAATTATTTCAAGAATCTTACAAACAATTAAGTATTACTGGACAGAAATAAACTTACGAACTAAAATTTATGCGGTCACCAGGGGTGGACGGAGAACGTAAAAGTTAGAGGGGTATAATCGAACTTGCAAAGAAGTTGAAAGAAATTTTACACTCGAAAATTTACGTCAAAAAAAAAAAAAAAAANGGGATATTGTCAGATCTGTAGAATACAAGGTGACACTGCAAAGAGATGTCCCTCATTCAGGCTGATATCGATTCCATGAACAACAGCTCAAATGACCCAATTAATCATCTTACAACACCATGGCGCAGACTTTAAACTTAGGGAGTACAATCGAACTTGCACAGAAGTTGAAAAAAATTTTACAATCGAAAATTTACGTCCAAAAAAATCATACCCCATGTAATTTTGCATCCGAAAATTTACATGAGATGTGACTTTTTGGGATGTAAAATTTCAAAAATTTTTTATGTCATATTCCATATTTATTCCTAATAAAATGATGAAAATTATATTGAGAAGTTTGTATCGCAAAAATAGTAAATGTTAATAAAATCAGGGACGGATCCAGGATCGGATTACGGACCATGCTAATACATAAAAATAAAAAAATAAAAAAAAAATTACACGTGATTTTTTTTTTGCATAAATTTTTTTCCTAACTAAAAAAAATTCAGTTGGGGGAGCGGGGGGGGGGGGGGGTTGTAGCCCTGCCTAGCCCCCTCCATCGTCCCTGAATAAGATAATTGATTTTTTTTAAAAAAAAAAATGCGAGTAAGACTTTTTAAGGCTCACGTTTAACTATTTTTAACTATTTTCGATATATATTTGAACTATTCGATATGTCCATAATGTAGTTCTCGAAATAAGTTTTGAAATAACATAAGCAATTTGTAGGTTCGATTAGTGTACAATCGTCGGAGAATTTTTAAAATCAACATGTTATCG
>CAIGRO010184959.1:0-13043 GCA_903798355.1 Fraxinus baroniana
GTTTGGATTGAAATATTTCCAAACCAACTAATTTGGTTTTGGTTTTGGGTTAGCTCGAAACTAACCCAAACCGAACTGTGCCCAACCCTAACAACAATTCACCATTATCACAAGTGATTAGAAATGCTCCCGTTCTGAACCATTTCAAGCTCTCCAAAATTTTCAAGTACGATGGGAGAGGTTATCTAGCGAAGCATTTCAACAACTTCAAGACTCACATGAGTCTAAAAGAAGCCACCTAACTATGAAGTGTAGCCTTCAACTTAACCCTAAGTAGAGCGGGTATAGATTGCTAGAAGAAAGGTCGAATCTCAAAAAGACATTGCTCAAGTGCAGCGCCACAAGCAAAGAAGGTGAATGACCTATCCAACGACTACAGGATATATGGCAGCAGCAGGGTAAGTCCCTGAAAAGATTATTGTCCCGCTTCACCAATGAAATGATCTACTATATGCAAGTGACAGATAGGGAGGCTCTAATGGCCTTAAGTGAAGGACTGAACATGAACTCTCTCTTCTAGAGTAATGTGCAGAACAGGGACCCTACCAGCTATGACACCTTACTGGAAATGGTAACACATGAGATCATCAATGAAGAATTGAGAGATCATAGGAACATAGCTAACCAAGGACTTCCCCTCCCTAAATACAAAGAGAAAGAGGCTCAACTTCAAATTTGATGGATTACCAAGGCAGACGGTTGACCTCTCTCAATCCTGGACACGCATTGGCTGCATCGACACTAAACGCGGTGCCCACTTTAACCTATGAGAAAGTAAATTCTAGTGCTGAAATGTACCCAGACAGACCCTATTAGAGATTCACCCAAATGGGGAGAGGTAGGAAAAACAGGCACCTCCGAATAGATACTCCTCATAAGCAAACCCAACAGCCCAAGAATGTTAAGCTGAGGCGTCCCAATAGAAAAGACACTCGTAGAAGGAGAGACAATGGTATGGAAAGACCTAAGAAAGGTCAAAGGCAAAGAAGAATCCCCCTAGCAAATGCTGACCAAGAGCACATCAGGGAAATTGATACAATTTTTGGAGGCCCATATATTGTGGGAGAATCTAGGAACTCCCAGAGAAACTATGTCAGGGAAGCGGATGACCTCCTAATGACAAGTTTCTTAGTCAACATCAACTGATCATTTGCTAAAAGAAGGGTCCAACCCACCACCTTCAGTTAAGATGATGCAGCTGATATGTATTATCCACACTATTACGCCCTAGTGGTAAGGCCATTGTAGCATGCAATGACTTAAAAAGAATGTTAGTGGATAATGCAAGCTCTGTCAACATCATCGTCGAGACCACGTATGATAAGATGGAGGTTGATCACGAGCTGACCTCAATGAGTTCTCCTTATATGGCTTCACGGGCAATAGCATCATCCCAAGAGGTAAGATCACTCTAGCAATAGAGATAGGGATGCACCTTTGACTAGGGGTGGGCAAAACCCAAACCAACCTGAGTAAACCGCCCAACCTAACCTAAACCGACCGGGTTGGGTTGATTTTTTGCCTTTTTTGGACAGGTTTCGGGTATTGGGTTGGGTAGTCGGGTCGGGTTACGGGTTAACAATCCAAACCCGATAGAACCCGACCCGATTACATTAAAAATTAAAAAAAAAAAAGGAAGAAGAGGGAAACGACGTTAAATTGAAAAACAATACCCTAGAAGTCAAAACGCCCTTCGCCTCTCCAGCCTTCACACTCTCTCCAGTCTTCACGATCGCTAGTCGCCACCAAATCTCGCTTTCTTTTAGCATCAATTCATCATGATTTATGTAGGTTATAAGTGTTGATTATGGATTCGGTCTCGACAAAGTTCAATTTAATATGCTTGTTCGGCTCAAAATGTTTGTTTATTACTGCATTTGTTGGCTTGGGTATTATTGTTGTTGCCCAAAACATTTTGAAGAGATTTATAAAATAAAAATATTATTGTTTTTTCGATTTGAATTTTATATTTCATTCTTTCCCAAATATACGAGTACATGTCCGGTTCATTGATTTTTTTCATTGATTTTGTGCAATATGTTGGCAAGGACTGCTCCTATTTCTGGCTCCAAAATGTTGTATTTGGAGCCAACTCAATCCATGATGTTAATCTGGTGTCCAATCCTCGTTAGAGGACATCGGGGATTAGTTATAGAAGTTAAAATCATTCTTTTAATCTGAAAAATAGTTTCTCACTGTGCAGTTTACTAGGTTTTGATTGGGTAAGGTGTAGGATTAATATTTAAAGTTAGTTCTAAAACTAATGGTTTCTTTTGGAGGTTATATGTCAGGTAAACAGCCACTAAATGGTTGCATTGGTACTCAAAATCTTTATCTTTTATCAGTTGAATGTCCCTATGGTTTTCAATAGCATTGACGTTTTGTAGAATTAAGTTCATATTTTGTCCCTGATTTCTATCTCTGCTCGTTAAGTTTCTCATCTATTGAGCCCTTAAATTATCTTCAGGGGGTCAATGCGATAACTAATCCTGCCGCTGTACCTCATTCTATAATTTATATAAGCCAGGTTAAAAGGCAAAATATTGCAGACCTAGCTAAAGATGGTGTCAGAAAGTGTCGGAATCACCATATCCATATGCAGGTAAACTTTCTTGATACCTCAACTGATTTCAATGATTTAGATTTGCTTCACTTTAAATGTTGAGTTTTTATGGTTTAGATGCTCATGCTAGTCCCATTGATTTCTTTTTCATTGTCATCCTTATGTGGTGATATTTATGATGATTTATTAGGAATATGTTTTGAGCTTGAATTTTGTAACAATATAACGCACCTTTGGTGGCAGATGTGTAAAACTCCAATATGTCCAATGACCCTGAGCAGTCTTTTAGATTCCATCTGCTAATTAATATCTAAGCCTACTTCCTCTGCTTCTATTTTTACATACTCTTCAAGTGCTGAAAATGGTGTTAAAAACCAGACATGTGCGATTGTTGGGACAAAAGAGACATTAGGGAATCAGGGACTTCATTTGTGAACTTATCCCGACCACTTACAGAAAGGTCACTTGAACTCTTAGTTTTTAGCCAGTTCTATCATCTACTCATGCCATGTGAGGAATATGATGTAGCCTTTTTCCTGTATGGGATACGTATTTTAAAAATTGTTTGTGGGTCTATTAGGTATATTGGTATGTTCAGATTTGTTACTTGAAATTTTAATTCAATGTAACTTACATTCAGGAAGGATTTCATTTTGAAAAAAATAGTACATTAGTATTTGGCTGATTTTGTGCGTACCAATGACTCAGACAGATTTATGACTTTGGAAGCTCAATGAATATCCTTAGATTTAACAGGTTTAACAGATTTGTGTATTGCTAATGAAATCTTAGATTTAATAAATTAGTTGCTCAAATTTAACTGGTTTAACAGATTTTTAGTAATTCATTGAAAGTTACTCTTCATTTCAAATTGTGAAATTGCATGCCATATTATCATGAGTTGGTATCAAATAGGTTTGTGGTCTTAATTCATGTTTTGTTGCAACAACAGAAATACTTGCATTTACTTTCTGTTCAACTTCCAAGGTTTAGTGTTTTTGAGTTTTGCATTTGTAGGTTGGTGACATGGTTTTTGAGTTTTCATAACATGGTTTTACTTGCATTGGTTATTTTCTGTCCAACTTTCAAGATTTATTGTGGCTTGATTTTGCAATCTTTAAACAAAAAAAGTTATACCGATCGTGTTAATATAATAGAAAATTGAACGATTTTAATCTTTGTTGAGAAAATGTCTTGAACCGACCAACCCAACCCGACCGATACTTGATTGGGTTGGGTTTCAACCTTTGCATGGGTTGGGTTGGCTTAAATTTTCATCAAACCGATCATGTTGGGTTGAGTTTGGGTTAAGACAAAAACCGACCGAACCCAACCCATGCCCACCCCTACCTTTGACTGCTTATCATTTCATGGAATATTTGGTAGTGGACAACCACTCCGCTTTATCACGGAGTGCTAGGGAGGCCAACCCTGAAGGAACTATAGGTCATCATGTCCATCCACCATCTATGTATGAAGTTCCCAATCGAGAATGGCATAGCCACGGTTAGAGGTGATCAGATGAGCACGAATGAATGTTATTCGAATTTCCTTAGCAAAGCTGAACTAAGGAGTGTCAATATGATCCTCACAAACATTGAAATGGACAACATTCCTGAATAAGGAAGAAATCTCGAATAAGGAGAAGACGTCGAAATGATGATGCCTCTAAAGAAGTGGCAATCCTCGTAGTTACAAAGACCTCTGAAGAAGAGGCTATCTGCGAAGAATAGACACCTCTTGAAGAAGGAAGAGCTACCAAAGAAGCAGCTAGTTTGGAGGAGTTGGACCCTCACATCATCAATGCGAGCCTCAAATAATCCCTATGGAGGAACTAGAGAGCTTTCTACTGGATCCACAGGGCCCCTCCAAATACCTACAGTTGGAAAAAATCTGTTGGTAGAAGCCAGGAGTAGCGACAAGCTTCATGATAAAGAATTTAGATGTCTTCCCCTGGAAGCACAGAGACATGGTTGGCATTAACCCAAAAATCAGTTGCCACTACTTGAAAATTGATCTAAAGGCTACAGCTCGCAGGAAGAAAATGAGAGCTCTCAACCTGAAGAGATATGAAGCCTTAAAGGATGAAATTAAGAAGTTAATCGATGATCGTTTCATCCGGGAGTCAATGTATCCGAAATGGGTCTCTAACCTAGTTTTGGTCGAGAATCACATGACAAGTGGAGAATATGTGTGAATTTCTCTAATTTGAATAAAGCTTGCCCTAAAGACAGCTTTTTACTTTCCCAGATAGACAGATTGTGAATTCGACTATCGGATATGAACTTCTTAGCTTCATTATTGTATATTTCAAGTACAATTAGATCCCAATGTTCCTAGTTGATGAAGAGCATACGTCCTTCATAATAGATAAGGGTCTTTATTGCTACAAGGCCATGATCTTTAGGTTGAAAAATGTTGGGGACACCTATCAAAGACTTGTCACAAGATGTTCGCTGACCTCACTAGGAAGACAGTTGATGTATATATGGATGGCATGATGGTGAAGAGCTTGAAGATGGAGGATATGTCAATCACTTTGACGAAACTTTTTAAATGTTGAGGAGGTACATGATGAAGCTCAATCCTCTAAATACGCCTTTGGAGTTGCTTCGGGAAAATTTCTGGGCCTACATGTTCAATCAGATAGGCATCGGAGGCCAACCAAAAAAGATCAAAGCCTTGATTGAGATGAGGTCACCGCTAAAATCAAAAAAGGTATAGAGCTTCACTGGACGTGTGATTGCCCCTGAATCGCTTCGTCTCTAAGGCGACGGAAAAGTACCTCTCTCTCTTCAA
This sequence comes from Fraxinus baroniana, assembly GCA_903798355.1. Classification (NCBI taxonomy): domain Eukaryota; kingdom Viridiplantae; phylum Streptophyta; class Magnoliopsida; order Lamiales; family Oleaceae; genus Fraxinus; species Fraxinus baroniana. Next base: position 5,363 of record CAIGRO010184959.1, read on the forward strand.
AGTTCTGAAAGGAGGATATAAATTTCAGTGTACAGAGGAATGTAAGGTAGCCCTACAAAAGCTAAAGAAGCACTTGAGCCAGGCTTTCCTCCTCTCCAAGCCAAAGGCCAATGAACCACTACTACAATAACATCCGAGGTAATCAACTCAATCCTGATAAGACAGGGAGATGATCAGCATCTGCTTGTCTTTTATGTAAGAAAAACACCTTTGGCAGCCCTGATTCACTATCCAGACATGGAGAAGCTATCACTTTCCTTAGTGATAGCCTACCAAAAATTGAGGCCATATTTCTAGGTACATACTATACATGTGCTAACTAACTTCTCTCTCAAGCAAGTGATGCAGAAACCTGATGCTTCAGGGAGATTATTGAAGTGAGTTGTGGAACTCAGCAAGTTTGATGTGATGTTCAAACCAAGGGCTACTATCAAAGGGCAGATCTTAACAGATTTTGTTGCATAGTTCACTCCTATTCCAAAAATGGAAGAGGAGATGGAACTCGTCGAACCTCCCACATGGAACCTTTATATTGATGGATCGTCGGGGGACTCGAATTAAGAGCATGAGTGGTTCTTGTTAGTCCTAAATGACATAAGATTACTTATGCTATAAGGTTCGATTTCAAAGCCACCAACAATACAGTAGAATATGAGGCCCTCCTCGCTGGCTTCACATTGCCAGAGAAATATGGGCAAAGTGGCTCATGATCATCAGTGACTCCCAGCTAGTAGTTAGTCAGGTCCATGGCAATTTTCTGCTAGAGATAAGTCTATGGATGCTTATTTGAAATTGGTTATGGAGAATCTTAAGTTGGTGCAAATCCCACGCTCAGAGAATGCTCATGCCGATGCCTTTCAAAATTGGCAAGCACTAAAGATTCTGAGTTGTTCAGTGTAGTTCCCAAAGAGCATCTTCCCAGACTATACACTACTGCTGGTGAAAAGATAAAAGGTTGAAGATATCCCATTATAGATGAATCTAATTATATCATTTCTCAAGGACCAAACATTACCTTCTGAAAAGAAGAGGCACATAATCTCAGAAGGCGAGCATTCACTTATCTTCCAAAACGATGTACTATATAAACGAGGATTCTCTTTGCTCTTACTTCGAAGCATAGGTAAAGAACAACCCAACTATGTACTCTGAGAGACTCATGAAAGGGCATGTGGCAATCATACAGGAGGGTGATCTTTGGCACAAAAAGTGTTGAAGTAAGGATATTATTAGCGCACCTTGATAAAGGACGCACGACATTTGCCAAGAGATATGATAAATGTCAGCGCTTCGAACAATTAAGAGGTGGCCTTCTTAAGAGTAAATAGTTGTTTTCAGCCCCTGGTTAGTTGTTAAATGAGAAATCGATCTTATAGGTCTCTTTCCTAAAGGAGGAAAAATTCCAGCTTTGCGATCATCGCCATAGATTATTTTACCAAATGGGTAGAAGCCAAACCTCTTGATAAAATTACAGAAGCCAATACTTCCAAATTTCTGTGGAAAAACATCATTTGTAGATTCAGAATTCCTCATTTAGTTGTCTCGGACAATGGACGACCGTTCGATAATAAGAAGGCCAGAAACTTATGCGAGGAGCTGGGCATTAGGAAACACTCTTCCTCTCCACATCACCCTCAGGGAAAATGGGTAGGTGGAAGTTGTTAACAAGACAATCAAATAAACGTTGAAGAGAAAGTTGAATGCTTCTAAAGGGGCCTATTTCGATGAACTACCTCAAGTCCTATGGGTCATTTGAAATACTAACAAAATTGCTATAGGAAAAACTCCCTTCTCTATGACTTAAGGGGCGAGGCTATGAGCCCAGTTAAAGTGAGTATGTTGTCTCCTTGTTGACTTCATTTCAACTAAATATCTAATGATGAGTTAAAGAGATGCGAACTAGACCTCCTTAAGGAAATGAAGGATAACTCTCAAGAGAAATTGGCTATTTATCAGCGAAAAATGACTAGATACTACAATTCTAAAGTAAAGAAGAAGTCATTTCGTTTAAATGAATTAGTGCTTTGGAGGGTCTTATTATCTTCCAAAGAACACGCCATAGGAACCCTTAATCCCAATTGGAAAGGCCCCTACTTCATCAAGGAAGAGGTTCTGCCCAGAACCTATAAAATTAAAAATATGGATGGAAAGACACAACCTCATTCATGGAATGTGGAGCATTTGCAAAAGCACTACGTGTGATAATATAAATATTTAGTTTGTATAGTTCATGATTCAATAACATTAACTCTTATTAAAGGTATTTGTAAATTAGAAATACCTCCCAAGCTACAAAAGTCTTGGGGAATGCCTCTGAGTAGACAAACCGTCTCTATGCAGAGAAACGTGTGCACTTCGACGAAGAACTGGATTCCAAAAAGTACCAACTCCCTACTTATGAAGTGTATTACATGCCTTTAACAACAGAAGTTGTTTAAGAAGCCTCAGTGTGGGCGAACCACTTAACTCCATGTCCAGGAAAGATAGTTCGCAATCTAAATTAAATTTGCACTGGATAAAAAAAAATACTAAAATACCCCATATTGATAAAAGGCAAAAGGGAAGCCCATGCATAGACGAGCCATCCTTTTATAGGGAAGCGTGTGTACTTCTACGATGAACTCGTTCAACCTACCCACCTGGTGCTTCAAAGCAGCATTCTCCTTATTGGCCTTCTCCAAGGCCTCCATTGCAACTTCTGATGGGTGTTAGAAGTCTTCATTTGCTTCGTCAAAGAGGCAACCTCACTTCGAGACAATTGAACCCCCATTTTCAAGTTCTCAATTTCTACTAAGGCAGAAGCGAGCTTCATGGACTCTTTAACCTACTGCTTTCTCAACGCCTCAACCTCAGCCTTTGATTTGCTGGCAGCCTTCTCGGCCTGATAAGCTTTATTTATGATTTCTTAATTTTTACATTGAAGATTTTTATATTGGGGGTGGGTTCAGCCTCTATGACCACAACGAAGTCTCTCCCCGTCGGCTCACCATGGTGGAAAATAGATCCACCGTGTCATTGGTCTCGAAGAAAGTCCGCCACCTCTCCGTCCAGTTCTTGTAAAATGTGGTAGTCACATTTTGAACTTTGGGATAAAGTCAGGTAAGAACTTCCGGATCCAATTCGTTAATCCTCTTCTTCATGGCAAGTTTGCTTTTTGGAGAAGCATTAGAAGCTGTAAAGTCGCTTGGAGTCCTCGCCCCTTTAGAAAGATCCTGTCGCAGGGGCTCCAGGCAGTTGGACTCTTCTGTCCCCTGTGGCATGAGCGATGGAGGTCGCCATCAATTTTTCTCGGGCAGGGACTTCGGATTGTGGGGGGTAGAATGTCCGTTGTCCCACCCTCTCTAGAGGTGGAGAAATGATGCTTTCTTTTGTGGACCTCCTCTACTATTTTCTCCCCGTTATCTTTCACAGGAGGTCGCTCGTTCCCTTACTGGCTACCATCTTTGTGACTGACCTGGTCCCTACCTATTTGGTAGAATTTTGTCTAATGGTCCGATGAGGGCTTAGCCCCTTTTTTTCCAGAAGTGGATATGGTAGCCAGTATAGTGGCCATGTTAGGCGTAAGGTACCTTATCTTCTCAAAATTTTCTACAAAGGCAAAAGACAAGGATAGTGATAATTATGCAGACAACCAAATAAAGTTTATTGTAAAAAGAACACTACCTCTTCGGGCCATTAGATAAAATTCTTCAAAGAATCTCCTGGAAAGGATCAGATGGTCAAATTAACGAGAAGATGAAGGACTTCGATATATCTCTGCAAGAACCTCTCACTCGCCTTGGCTAAGCTCGAACAGTTCAATAGACCCTGCACGACATCAGAAAAAGGTTAACATCAAAATCGTCAATACTTGGAAATCAAAAGGCAAATACAACACTTACGAGCTTCGAAGTAGGAGGTCGGAACTCTCACGTGAGGGATTGTGTCACCCTCACATTCCTGTGACTTTTGCCTCGCCCAGAACCATGTATTCTTCCATCTTTTGATAGAGAATGGAAGCCAAGGATAAATAGGAAACTTGACCCCCACGGACATTAAGAATACCATCCATTAGAATTCCCCTTCCCTAGGACCCAAGGTTGGAAAATGGTTTGAAAGATATAGAGGGGCATGTCTTCTCCAAGGGAAGTCTCCTTCCACAGAAAATGGGTTTCCACTAGTTGTCCCAAGCATTAGGGATGAGTTGGGTGGGAACTAGCCTGTACAACCTCAGAACAACTCTAAAAAGTCAGTGGATGGACGGGCAAAGGCCTGCCTCCAAAAGAAACTCACCAACAGCAATGCAACCCTGTCTAGGAAAATAGGCTCTCTCGTCAGGAGTAGGGGACAAAAGCTCTATGTCGTAGGGGATACGATATTTTTCCCTAATGTTTGCTAAGTGTGATGGATTATGGTTGAGGGGATTTTGGCTGCTCACAAGCTATTTCGTCGTTTCTCTTACCCTCTCTAGAAGGCAAAATACTTTGCCTTGCTTAGATGACTTGAACCAGGTCGACCGTATAAGTTATTCGTACACCCATCTTAGCAACTACTTCGCTAAGATCTACATTATCCCCAGTAGAGTGTGAAAATGTCATTGATTTTTAGAAGTTATAATTTTAAAATACTTACGAATTAAATGGAAGAAGGGCGAAGGAGAATCATCGAAAAATGATGAATGCAAGGAGAATGAGAGTGTTTTGGAAAATATGAATCCTAATTCCGTGAAAGGCAAACTGATTTTTTTGCTATAAGCGGTTGCCTTTTATAGGTGGAGGCTTTTAATCCTAGCCATTAGATGTCGATTCGGATCATCTGATCGTTCATTTGAAGTTTAAATCTGAGCCACTCAATCCATCTACCGCTTTGTCTTCTAGCCAAAGTGTATAGACAAAATGAAGGTTTCGACTTTCTCGATACATATTAACCGATTACAAAGATCATGTTTAGTCGAGTATTGATTGTAATCATAACATTACATAATCTCGAATACATCAAATGAATGTAAAGACTACCTTTTTGCATGGTAAATTGGAAGCAGAAATATGCATGGAACAACCTAAAGGGTTTGTGGCTCCTAGATAGGAGAAAAGGGTGTGCAAGCTTGTTAAATCATTCAATAGATAAAAACAAGAACCTAAACAATGTCATGAAAAATTTGATAAAACTATGTTGTCAAATGACTTTAGAATTATTGAATACAACAAGTGTGTCTATGTAAAAAGCACGTCTAATGAATATGTTGATGATATACTAATTATGGGTAATAACTCTAGAATTATCATTAGAACCAAGAAAATGTTAACAAAGTATTTTGATATGAAAGATATAGGTATTGCTGAAGTCATACTAGAGATTAAGATTTTTAAGACACTTGAAGGATTGTAATTAATGCACCCTCATTATGTTGAGACTATAATTAAGAAATTTGAGGCATGACGATAATTCAGTTAAAACACCGGTAGATCTAAGTCTACACTTAGTCAAGAATGGTAGTGAATCCATATTACAATTGAAATATTTATGCATTACACGCAGTTTAATGTATGTTCAGATATGGTATATGCAATCAACAAATTAAGTAAATTTACAAGTAATCCAGAATTACCATTGGAAGGCATTAATGAGGGTTCTTAAATATTTAAGACACATGATTAATTATGGATTACACTATTCTAAATATTTCGCACTGTTAGAAGAATATACCGATGCGAATTTGATATCTGACACAAGGGAGTCTATAAGTGGTTATAATCTCTATTGTCTTGATTTCAAATGGTATACTCTCTATTGTTTACAAGTGGTTATACTCTTCCATTAAACAATTGACTTCAAATGGTATACACTCTATTGACTATGTTAAATTAAAGGACAACATAGCGAATCATTTGATGAAATGATTACCGAGCAATTAGGTGCACCATCTTTTGCAGGAATGAGCTTAAAGCCAATTGATTAGAATTACCGTTGCGGTGACCCAATCTTGTTGACTATAGATCTCAATATCTTGATTCAATGGGACAACTAAGTTATAAATAATCAGACAAACACTTCTATCCATTCCTTAGATTATAAAAGTGCTATATTGTAAAGTGCATCATGATAAGTTATACTTTTAATGATTTTATATCTTGAAAAGGCCAAGAAAAGTATGGTAGAATTCTTTTTATAAGAGATTACTTATGTAATTGTGAAGTGGGGCAGCTTTCATAATAATTTTGAGACTTAATTCTCTAAAAACACTTAGGAAATCAAAATTTGTTCAGTGTCAAAATGAGCACAATCATGAAAACTAAATATGAGAGGAAAGTTTGTCTTGATTTATTCCAACGTTTAAACAGTTCAAGATATCATGTTTACTAATTAGTTTAGTAAATCCGATTGCATTCTACTAAAGAATGTTCAAAGCCAAAAGCTACCTCTCCTAATGCTATAGCTTATGGTTTGTATTCATTTTTAGAGACTGTATTTTATGTGCATATTGATAATTTTTATTTACGTGGGAAATTGTTGGAAATAATTAAATAAAAGAATGATTTTGACCAATCTTTAACCAAATATTTGGATGAGTTTCACTACTCGAGTGGATGAATTTGGTATATTTGACAATCGAAAACTATTTTTAGGTGAATGAGAGATTAATGAATGAAATAGGGCTGATAAAACAATTTCTTGTGAATTAATTAAACCAAAAATAAAGAATTCAATTGATCACATGAGTGGACACCTCATGCACAAGAAGCGGTGAAATTCTGATTGGGCGGTCAGACAGCGGGCATCAAGCGATTTTTGAATTGATACAACTTTTTGTGAAGGTTAATTAGCACATAATGTCCTCACTTTTTACTGTTATTGTGAAAAACGTCCCACCTTTCTTGCGTATAAGGTCTTTTTCATCCATTTTCTCAATTAAAAATTGTGAAATGACGAATATACTTATCTCTTTAAATAAAAAAAAACGAAAAAGAAAAAAATTGATTGCAACAATTGTTTCAAATTTTTTTAAAAAAGTACAAATAAGTCGTAAATAAATTATTAAAAAGGTATTTAGCACATAATGTCCCTATCTTTCACTATTATTGCAAAAAACGTCCCTATATTTTTTTTTACATTTTCACCCTTAATTACACATTTGATTACGCAAACCATCATTTCTATTCATTTCCATCCAATTTCTCAATAAAAAAGATGTGAAATGACAGATATATCCTCCTATTTAAATAAAAAATCTAAAGAATTAATTGCAACCATAGTTCCAAATTTTTTTTAAAAAAAAGTGTAAACGAATCCCCAATAAATTATCCAAAAAAATAATTTTTTTTTAAAAGTGCAAACGTGACCCAATTAAATTTATTTAGAAATTTTAAACAAAATTAAAAAAATACAAACGAGTCCAATATAAATTATTAAAGAATTAGAAATTAAAAAAAAATGTTTTTATTTAAATAGAAGGTTATATTCATTATTTACATTTCTTTATTGAGAAATTGGATGAAAATAGATGAAAATTATGGTTTACATAATTAAATGCGTAATTAAGGGTGAAAATGCAATAATAATAATAATAATAATAATAATAATAATAATAAAAAAGGTAGTGACGTTTTTCACAATAACGATGAAAGATATGGACATTATGTACTAATTACTCTTCTAATAATTTATTTGGAATTCATTTGTGCTTTTTTTTTTTTAAAAAAAA
>CAIGRO010184984.1:0-16466 GCA_903798355.1 Fraxinus baroniana
GATAGCGACGTGTAATTACAGTTTATTTCGAAGTCAATATCTTAACAGTCGAGCATTCAATGGGGCTGAAACTTGGCAGGCTTAATGTTAGAGTAGTGGCTTTGCTGTGGATCAAACGCAGATAAAGATCAGAGTCCTAGAAGTGGCAATCGAGCTGAGTAGCTCGTCGGCTCGTACTGTAGAGATCCTGCACGAGCACGAGCCAAGCGAACCCGTTCGTAGATGAGCCGAGCTCGGCTCGGCTCGTGGGCTCGTGAAAAACCTTAAAAAAAATAAAAAACTAAGAAAAACAAAAAAAAAATAAAAAAATTTTGACGATCCATGAGCCGAACCGAGCCGGCTCGACTCGTGACTCGCGAGCTCGTCAAATTTAGTTACTTCTATTCATCAATCATCATTCATCTGCTTCAACAGTTTACAGTGGAAGCAAAAACAAAACCAAAGGTGAAGCTTGATTTTTGTGTAACAACGTGGACTCGAATTCTAAAAGAAAGAAAGAGAGAGAACATACAAAAAGAAGAAAAGTGCAAGAGGGTCAGTTCTATACTTATTTGCATGCAAGATTCGTCTCTCTGAGCGTTCGGAAAACTTCCCCTCAACTTCTGCTGGCAACTTCGGCAGCTGCTTTCATTTCAAGCAAGGCATCTTCAAAACACTTGGCCAGAACTCCGGGGTCTGGGATTATGTCTTTGGCAACGAGGATTTGCATATCAGCCCTCCCGGCATAACTCACCATATGCAATGTGATTGCCTGCATAGCCAACAAAAAACCGAAATATTTGGCTAAGCGTAAAAGTAACATTTTTTCCGAAAATAAGTAGAGACATTTTTTTACACTACTGCTAAATGGAAAATTTAAAAGTGTACAAGTTCAGAACTTAACATGAGGTAGGCTGGTCGAGTTCGCCCTAATGTACTTCACAGGGTTTCCGACAATCGTGATCTCTTCTCGAGGTCCAATCACGTTTGAGATAGTAAACGTTGTATTACAAACAATCCTGTAATTAAGAATGCTGGCGACCTACATACCATGAAACAAGAGTCTAGCTAATATGTTCTACGATTTAAAGTTAAAAGAAAACAACAATTCACCTTCGCCCCAAAAAAAGACATGACAAAGTCCCCGATTTTGTACGAGCAGGGACCCTCCAGTGATAGCTTTTTCTTGTCTATCATTGTTTTGGCTCTTCTAACAAATTCGAGTGGATTGGGACCGCCTCTGTGATAGTGAACCGGGAAGAGAAGCATCCCGAATTTGTTACCCCACCGTGTTCCCGAGTCACTACTCATCAGCTTGGATACATCCTGAGATGAATGAACCACTCATTTCACTTCAAGCAAGAAAAATGCATTTCAGTCCAAAATCGAAACATTAAAGACCTGCAATCCAGGTTGTGGTCTTAAGTTGACCATAGCAACGCCTGTGAACCGAGGACCTTCTCGTAAAGCTAGAAAATACAAATAAAACGAGTAAATGGAATGATTTTTCATCACATCAGAGTTATATCTCAAACTTAAATTTCAGATACTAAAAATTACAATGAAGTTTACCTTTCGTTGATCTGATGTCTAAATACCTTGAAAGCCCGCACGACACTACCCCGAAAAGAACATCATTAATGGTCTGCACATGAATACAGAAACATATATATTGTCATCCTTAACTTTTTCAATATAAGAAGTGCAATTAGTACTTAGGAAAATATACTTCGGGGACATGGAAGTCTCGAACATATTTTTTCATGGCTCGGATATGAACAAGCTAATTCACTATCTGGTTTTACCATATGGCTATAAAGTCTTTGACTGGACAAATTCTAATGAGATTTGCGTTACAGTTTTGAGATTTGAATTCTAGGATTTTTGTCTGAAAATTCAAAATAGTTTGTATTATAAAGTCAAAATTCGATGGCAAATTCCAACGGTCCTGATACATATGTTCTAAATCTAACGGTCTAGGAAATCTTACAGCGTCAGCCACTGCTCTCTTGACTGTCTTCATGTCATCAAGCTGAAACTTCGCCGTGGCCAACTTCCTTGGCCAGAGCTCCACCCCAGCGCCGCCGCTTAGGGCGGTGCTCCTGTCCTTCAGCCACAAAGCCCTCATTATAAACTCCAAAACGTACACCATAGTGTACCAAACCACCTTCAGTAGTGTCCAGAAATCCCACCTCTGCTTAAGCATGGGGGAGGAGCCGGCGCCAATGCCACCTATTGTCGGCCGCGTTGCAGGATCGTCGGATCTCCGGCAGCATGTCAGAAGCAAGGACATCAAAGAAATCCCATCTCCCAAAGCGTGGTGAACTCGAAAAACAGCAGAGTTGTACGCCATAAGGAGATGGATTTCCCACAATGGTTTATCAGTACCGAGTGGAGAAGAAACTGACAGATCGGCCAAGTATTCATTCACGGCCATATCGTCGGAAACCAAAGGGTCGTCGGAGAGTGTATTATGGTGGATGATGAGGTGACGGTCAATGTCGACCACCGTCCTCCGCCAGTGCTCGCGGCCACAAGAGTCTTTGACCAAAAGGCTGCAAAATCTAGGGTGTTTGACCATTATGGAGTTGCTTATCTCGGCCCTCACAGCCTCAATATCTATTGGATTTTCGCCGGCAACGACACAGTTGATGATTTGGTTCATTAACGGGCTGACGAACAGACGGCCGGCCGGCGTTAGTGGCTCGTCTCTTTCAAGATTCTCCATCATAATGGTGGTAGAGAGTACAAAATGGAAGTCTTGAGAGTAAAACCCTTTTATTATGGTTCAGCTTTAATAGAAATTCGATCTATCTCTTTTTGGTTATTCATTAAGCCCCTATTTGTACCACATTATTTTTTTCATTCGCATTCTTCTACTCATTTTCAATCACACGTTCTTCAATAAAATAATATTTTCCATCACATCAATAACTTTTCCTTCTTTTTCAACCACATATCTCCCATCACATCACTTCAAAATAATGCATTTTCTCATTTTTAATGTGCACCAAACACACTCTGAATATTTATAGCTGCCTAGCTGGCCTATCAGACGAAATTCTAACTAAGCCCCTAATTGGTAGGTTTTATATATAGTCTGTTTGGTACGGCTTAAAATCTAATTAAAATTGAAAATATGACTGTTATTGGGTCTCATCCGTCTAATAAAAGTCAACAATAACGACTATATTTTCAATTTTAATCTCTACCAATAAGTGCACGTTTGGTGGAGCTAAAAAGCCAAAAAAAATTTCTATTTTTTTTTTTAGCTAAAAAGTCAATTAAGCTCCCGTTTGGTGCACATTATTTTCAAAAGAATGTATTTTTTGGTTAATGTGATGGAAAATATGTGGTTGAAAAAGAAGGAAAAGTTATTGATATGATGAAAAATATTATTTTATTGAAAAATGTGTGGTTAATAATGACTATATTTTCCATTCTACATTAATTTGGCTCAAACAGGGGCTAAGGCCTAAGAGTGTGTTTGGTAAGAATTAAAATTTGATTTCTAGTAAATTTTAATAGAAATTTTTGAAATGTGTGGTTGAAAAGTTGTGGAACTCGTAAAAGACGTGGTTAATATTGATTGTTTGACTTTGACTTGAATTAAAATGAGATTTTAATCCAGACCAAACATGGGTTAAGTCTTTGTTTGATACCCATTATTTTAAAAATATATTTTTTTCTCTTATTTTCAATTACACATTTTCAATAAAATAATATCATACGTAAATTCAAATTTTTTTCTTATTTTTTAATCATACATTCGCTATCAAAATATTATTCCAAAATGCATTTTCATAAGATAAGGGGTTCAAACGGGCTATAGAATTTACTTTATGAAAGCATGTTCTTAAGCCCTTTTTTATAACCATTATTTTCAAAAAAATAAATAAATATGCGTACTTATGTTCAACTATATATTCATATAATAAAATATTCTGCACGTGAACCCAAATTTTTTTAATACATTTTAATTACACATTCTCCTATAAATCACTATTCAAAACTCTATTTTTCCCAAATAGTGGCTAAAATTCATATTTAATTACGGCTCGATTCAAGAACCGTACTAGTTTAAATTACCGAAATTGAAGTGGTTTTGTGTTGTTGAAGTATGACCCAAATTCTATCGATTTTACTACATGTACATCAAATTTGACATTGTACGTAGTGACAACTTTTTATACATTGATTTTAAAACTAATTTTTTCAATTAATGACCAGATTTCATCCATATAGGGGCAATGTCATCCGCAATGTAACATAAGAATGTACAACTAGCATGATTGGAATTCTATTAGGTATTGATGTTTTAGTTGAAGAAGACTTGAAGATGTCAAATTATGGATCATGTAGAAAATTTCAATTCATTTCTCTCTTGAGAACCCGTCTCCCACTCGAGTGCTCAAAATAGGGGTGTTGGTGCTGCCTACCTCTTGAGCGGCGGAGTCACCGCTCACTTGGCGCATGTTTGCTGCCTGAGCGACGATGTCGACCAAACCAGGTCCGTTTCGCATTTTCAGCACTTCAATCCTTTTATAACTTTATGTTAGTTTTATGTACAACAGACACTACTAGTAAATATTGAGAGAGTTTTAGATCTAGATTGAGTGTATTGAGATCTTGTGTAAACAACATTTATTATTGATTGTAGCGAAATACTTCTTCACTGGCAATGATTTTTTTTGTCTTAGGTTTCCACGTAAAATCTTGATATTCTTGTGTTTGTTTGTTTTATTTCATCTTGCCAATTATTTTGTTAATTTCATAACAATCTGGTATCAGAGCAAGTTTGATATTTCACATGACAACGATAAAATATGAAATCCCATTATTGGACCGCAACACGGGATTTTCTCTATGGTAGGTGAAGATGCGCTATGTTCTTGCGTAGATGAATTTGGATGATATTTTGTTAGACTTTGATAAAATGCCTTCAACTTGGACACAGGATGGAAAACAATGTAGGGATCGAAAAGCCGTGTCTCAAATTTATCTCCATCTATCAAATCATATACTTCAGAATGTTCTAAAGGACGAGAGTGTCGCTGCATTGTGGTTGAGATTAGAGCAGCTTTGTATGACAAAAAACTCGATCAGTAAATTACACTTAAAACGGCTCTTGTATTCTCACCGAATGTCCCAGGTACGTCAATACATAATCACTTATCTACCTTTAAAAAATTGTGTTTGATTTAGAAACGTTGAAAGTTAAGTATGATGAGAAAGGTCTTGCATTGATGTTGTTTTGTTCATTACTACCTTCATATTTGACTTTTAGCCTCCGTTTGTTTCCCATTCTTTTCTACTAAAAATGAAAAATATGATCGTTATACATCACATCAAACCTTTAAATTTAAATTTCTATCTCTTGCGCGGGGCCCAATAACGGCTATATTTTTCATTCTCATTCTAAAATAATGCGAATCAAACGGAGCCTTAGAGATACTATCTTCTACAATCAAGATACTCTCACTGTGGATGAGGTCTATGATACTTTATCGTCAAAGGAAAAGATAAAGCATCTTGTAGTTGGATTTAGGAGTTGGGTTAAGTGCTTGGTTGTTCGTGGGAGGAANAAATAATGCGAATCAAATGGAGCCTTAGAGATACTATCTTCTACAATCACGATACTCTCACTGTGGATGAGGTCTATGATACTTTATCGTCAAAGGAAAAGATAAAGCATCTTGTAGTTGGATTTAGGAGTTGGGTTAAGTGCTTGGTTGTTCGTGGGAGGAACTAAGAAAGGAGTTTTGATGGAAATACAAGGGGTAGATCGAAATCCAAACACACAGAAAAGGTATTTCATTTTTGAAAAAAAAAGGGACTTATTAGAGATGATTGCTACGAATTGAAAAATAGAAATAGAATGGCTACTGCTACTACAGATAATGAAAAACAACCTGAGAATACTGGAGAATCTGATGTTGTGAAAGATGAGCAAAGTGAACGAGAACTTCATGTGATTTCTGATAGTAATTCCAAACCTAGTGAGACTTGTTTATTAACTCGGCTTATACGTTTCATATGTGTCCTAGCAAGGACTAGTTTACAACATATGATAGAGTTTCGAGAAGTGCTGTAATTAAGGAAAACAACGCATCTTGTAAAGTAGCTTGAATTGATATGTTAGGATCAAAATATTTGATAGAGCTATTAAGATACTTACTAGTGTAAGGCGAGTTCCAGAATTGAAGAGGAATCTCATTTCTTTGAGTATCCTTGATTCAAAGGGGGAATAGATACATTAGTGAATGTGGAGTTTAGAAGGTGAGCGGGGGTGCTCTCATTGTTATGAAAGGACATAAAAAGCTCCTCATAGTTGTACATTTTTTCAGTGATACACAATAATATGGGATGCAGTAGTTACTACTTCCCTGGAAGATGAAGAAGTTACAAAACTTTAGCATTTGCGATTTGGGCAAATGAGTGAAAATGATATAGAAGAATTGAGCGGGAAGGACTTCTTAATGGGCAGATGACCAGTAAATTAAATTTCTATGAGCATTGTGTCTTTAAGAAACAGAAAAGGGTCCGACTCACCAAAGAGAGAGACACACGAAGGGAACAATTGAGTATATCCATCAGATCTTTAGGGACCGACGATGGTGCCTTCTAAATGAGGTGCTTATTACTTATTGACAATTATTGATTTTTCCTCCAGAAAAACTTGGGTATTCTTCTTGAAACAGAAGTGTAATGTGTTTATAACTTTCAAAGAGTGAAAAAAAAAAGATTGAGGAACAGATTATGAAGCAAGTAAAATGTCTACGCACAAATAATTGGTTGACGTTTTTTTTAGATGAATTCAATAACTTCTGCAAGTCAGATGAGATTTTGAGACACTTGACAATGCTCGAGACTCTATAGCAGAATGGTGTGGCGGAACAAATAAATAGAACCTTGATGAAAAATGTTCGTTGTATGCATTCAAATGCTAGGTTGCTTAAGACTTTTTAGATTGAAACTATCACCATAGATTGTTTTCTCATTAATCGCTCACCCTCAATTGTTATTAAAAAAAGACATCAAAAGAAGTATGGTCCGGTAATTCTTCTAATTACTGTGATTTAAAAATATTTGGGTATCCCACTTATGCTTATGTAAATAATGAGAAATTGGAGTCAAAGTCTAGAGAATGCATATTTCTTGGTTATAAATCAAGTGTAAAAGGATATAAGTTGCGGCATCCAGAAACAGGAAAGGTGTTGGTTAGTAGAAATGTAGTGTTTGGTGAACTTGTAATAGTTCAAAATTTATCTCGTGGAGATTCTGGTAAATCTGAACAACGAAATTAAAATACTCAGGTGGATTTCGAAATTAGTTAGGAAAAGAAATCAGAGGCTTCAAAACAGTTTAGTTCAGAACAGAAAGAGAGTAACACTTTGCCTGCCGCAGTATTCAATAGCAAAAGATGGACCTCGTCGAGAGATTAGCCTCCATAGAAGTATGAAGAGGTAAACTTGGTAGCTTATGCATTAGTTGTGGCTGACATTATTGATTTTACTGAAGAGCCCGATACATGTACGAAAGCAGTCAGTTCTAGTGATTCTAGCAAATGGTTGATTGCTAGCAAGAACAAATGGAGTCACTTAATAAAAATAACACAAGTGACTTAATGAAATTATCCAAGAAGAAGAAGGTTGTTCGCTGCAAGTGGGTGTTCAAAAGAAATGAAGGTACATAAGAAGTTGAAGAGGCTAGATATAAGGTCAGATTGGTAGCTAAGGGTTACATTCAGATTCCAGGTGCTGACTTTATCGATGCGTTCTCACTAGTTGTAAAGCATTGCTCAATTCAAGCTTTGCTTGGAGATGTGGCTAAGGATGATTTAGAACTTGAGCAGATGAATGTCAAGGTAACATTTTTGCATAGAGAAGTTGAGGAGAACATTTATATGTAATAACCAAAGAGATTCATAGTTATTGGAAAGGAGAACTATGTGTGCTTGTTGAAGAACTCCTTGTATGGACTAAAGCAGTCAATACGACAGTAGTACAAGAGATTTGATTCATTCATTACCACTCATAATTTCATTCGAAACAAATAAGATAGTTGTGTGTACTTGAGAAAGTCTGATAATAGGTCAGTTATGTATCTACTATTGTATGTTGATGATATACTGACAGTAACCAAATATAGAACAAAGGTAAAAAAAAGGTGAAAGCTCGGTTTGATAATGAGTTTGAGATAAAAGATTTGGGTGCATCAAGGAAGAATTTTGGTATGGAGATCTTGAGGGATATGAAAGCTAGCGGATTGTATTTGAGTCGAAAGGGGTATATTGAAAAGGTACTTTACATGTTCAATATGTAGAATGCAAAGGCGGCCAGTACTCATTTAGCTGTCTACTTTAATATATCATTTGACTTGTGTCCAGAGTCAAATGAAGACATTGATTGCATATCTCGGGTTCTTTATTCAAGTACAGTGGGATCGCTTACGTATGCTATAGTTTGTACATGTCCAGACTTGGTACATGCAGTCGGTGCAGTTAAAAAATACATGACAAATCTTGGAAAATAGCATTGGAAAGCAATGTTGTAGATATTCAGATACTTGAGGTGCTATACAAATGCTTGTTTGCATTTTGGTAGAAATATAGATGAAGTCATTGGGTATGTGGATTCAGATTATGCAAGCGATCTTGAAAAGAAAAGATCATTCACATGGTGTGTGTTTATCATTGAAAGTTGCGCTATTAGTTGGAAAGCTACTTTACATAATACAATAGCATTGTCTACAACAGAGATAGAGTAAATGGCTATTATAGAGGCACGTAAAGAGGCTACGTAGTTGAGGGGCTTGGTTAGTGAAATCAGTGAAGATTTGTAGATTTCTACAATTTATTCTTATAGTCTGAGTGCTATCTTTCTAACAAAGGATCAAATGTTTTCCGAGAGGACAAAACACATTGATGTGAGGTATCACTTTGTGTGTGAAGTAATTACTTGTGGTAATATTGTAGTGAGCAATGTTGATATCAAAGAGATTCCTGATGATATGATGATAAAATCACTTTTCATTGCTAAGTTTGAGCATTGTTTGAACTTAGTTGATATTTGTCATTAATTTTAGCGTATCGAGGCTTGTGTGGAAGTCGAAGTAATTATTTGGTGATTTGCTGAAGAACGTGGTGTAATTACTTGCATTAAGATTTGGATCAATGTGGAGAATTGTTGAATTATGATCTAAATTCTATTGGGTATTGATGTTTTGATTGAAGAAGACTCGAAGATGTCAAATTATAGACTAGGGAGAAAATCTAGACACAGTTTCGCTCGCTAAGCGCCTATCTCCAGCTCGAGCGCTCAAAATAGGAATGTGACGCCCGCCTGCCACTCGAGTGGCGGAGTCACCTCGCCTTCCGCTCGAGCGATAGGTCATCCAGCCCAAGTCCATTTCGTGTTTTAACACGTTTTCGGCACTACAATTCTTCTATAACTCTTATGTTTAGAGTTTATATACAGTAACCACGACTTATAAACATATTACAATATTGATAGATGTTTAGATCTCGATTGAAAGTATTGAGAACTCGTGTAAACAATATTTATTATTGATTATAGTGATATACTCTTGTCACTGCTCGCGATTTTTTCCTCGTTTTAAGTTTTCATGTAAAGTTTTGATGTTCTTGTGTTTGTTTATTTTATTTTATCTCATCAATTATCTAGTTGTGGTGCTAGTGAATGTACTCGGAAGATGTCACATGCCTAAAGAATAAACTACACGGTCACAGAATCACATGCATGCTGATAATAATTTTCAAGCCCCGAGGAATTCGTCCTCCAGATCAGCATAAAACGTACACTAAGTTTTGAAAAGGAAAGAAAAAATTACAATCTACTGTTGGCATTAAATGGGTGACAACCGACTAGGCATTAAGGGCGTATCTGGTGCAGATTTGATGTTTTGCCCGTTTAGCCGTCTTTTTTGACCATTCAAGAATGAGGTGGGCCCCGCCTAAAGAAGTTAAAAGTCAAAAAATGGATGAAAATTGAAACTTTCGGCTGCACCAGACACAGCCTAAGAGGGTGTGTGGTAGAGATTAAAATTGAAAATGTAGCCGTTATTGTTGACTTTTATTAGACATGTGGGACCCAATAACGACCATATTTTCAATTTTAATTGAATTTTAAGCCGTACCAAACAGGCTCTAAATCTTCTTGCAATAACATACCAAAAGCTTTGGCATGCATCAGGTCAACAGTATGGCTGTCCATATTTATAGGCAAGTGTTGATATATGAGGTAAACATATAAAGTAGACCTTATGCCTATGTTTGAAGCCGATTTTCTGGTCCAAAAAATGAATTTTCTGGTCCACCCCACCCACCCACCCCACAAAATGGGCTCCGAACAGGGGCTATAATAATTTTTTGGCCCGTGTAGAAATCGGTGAAATGCTGTGTAGTATGTTATGCAGTTCAATGTTGAATCAATGACTCGTGGATGAAATTCATTTTTACACTCGTCAAATAGTAATGTTACATAAGTAATAATTTTTGTTGATACGCAACATTCAAATAATATACATTAACTTCTTGCGAAAAAATTGTAGTAGATTTATTGTACACAAACATTAAAAGTATAGTAGGATTGCACATACTTTGTAATTTTACGGTATTATGATTGTTCCTATGTAATGTTGACGCGACAAAACAGATAACGAGCTTGTCTGAACCCCATTTTTATTAAATAATGTATTTTTGAATGGTAGATTGATGGAAAATAGAAATTTTTTAAATTTTACGTGTAATATTAATTTATTGAAAAATTTGTATTTGAAAGTAGGGGAGAAATATATTTTGGAAATAATGGGATGTGCAAATTTTTTTTATAAGTTGTTCATACTTCAGTAATTGTTATGACTGCCTTCGTTGGAATTAGTGACATTTCTAAATGGAAAGAAGTTATGTATGGCATTAGATTGTTTTTATAAGTTGTTCATACTTCAGTAATTGTGATTTTGTTGAAATGTGGGTAGAGAATGGTGAAAATTAGGCTATTAATTCGTCTTCCTACGAATTAGATGTAAATTTTTTAGATGGTATTGTTGTCATTATCACATTGATCTAATATATCGATTTTCATGTCGTATTGTATCATTAAGAGTGTTTGACTTTAATTTTCATAAAAAATGTCATTTTTCCACCTAAATTCCTACTTTTAGAGCGTTTGATTGACAACTTTTTTTCATGTAAAATATTTTTCAACTTTTGGTCATTTGACCATATTTTTCTAAAAAATATGAGGAAAACATTTTCTTTAAGGAAGTGTAGTTTTTATTTTCCAGGTAATTCAATCTCAATCTCACTCTCTTTCTCTCTCTCATTTATCCCGTCTCCTTCATATACCCACCAATAAAAAAATGAGTAAGTATAATATTTTATAAGTTGAAAACTAAATCAAACGCATTTAATTAATAATTTTTATACAAATAAGTTCTCGACAATTGACTTGCTTAAAATTTATTTATGTAAATTCTATTGTCACAATCAAACGCACCCTAACTGTTATAATGTAACAGAAGTTGAAGTTTTCTAGTTTTGCTGAATTGGTTTGAAATTGAGATGTGTACATGTATTGAGGATGAAGAAGACCAAATTAATTGTTCGAACATTTATGCGCAATCAATCTCGACATTATCAAACTCTGCAGGATAAAACCTATCTTGTGTAAACTTTGCGGAATACAAATTGACATCGATAAACTTTACGAAATAAAACCCTAACAATTGTAAACCTTGCGCAAATCAACCCCAACATTTCTAATATTTGCTTAATTCAACATTAAAATGTAAAATACAGCACTGAAGAACCAAAAATACACCAAAATGCTTTTGGACGATGAAGTGACGTGTTGGTTGCCATAGAAATCTAGAAAAAAATGTTGATGACTTGTCAAAGTCAATGGAACTAAGATTTCTAGGCATATTATAAGCGGGTGTCCTCAGAGTCAATAGACTCTTCGGAGAGGGATACCATTATTTGCCATTATCGACAATTAAATTAGTCTTATCATGTACAATGGGAGCTCCTAGGAGTAGGCCCATAAATCGCAAACTTGTGGATCCGAACCAACCCGGGTTAGGTTGGGTCGGTTCGTGTTTAAAAATGAGTCGAGTCGGTTCATTTATATAAATTTAGATAAGTCGGGTCATTTTATTGTTCAAACTTTTCCAAACCGACTCAACTCGTTATCATAAGTAAAAAACTCTATTTCCTCGTCAATCTCATGAAGTCTCTCTCTCAACTTCAAAATTGAGCCTCTCTTGCCTCCTGCGACTCTTCTCTTCAACAATTGTAAACTGAATCGAGAAACTTCACACTTAGATTATACATCTACCCAAGAACAAGAAAGGAGGACGAATACTGGGATCTTCATGTAGGTGGATCAGATCTCCGAATTCAAGTAAGCTCACGTTAAGTTTGTATCTCTGTAACGTATTCATGGGCTTCACTCCAATTTGTTCTCAAATGGATGATTGATTCGTGCATTCCTTTACTGTAAATTCTATGCAATATCAGCAAAGTATAAATACCATAGATTGTATGGGTCCTAGTTATAAATGTCCAAACTTTCATAGTTTTCGTGGTTATTTGATAGACATGTCAAGGAGGTAGAGAATTATGTTGGTAGCTATCGTTCAACTTGGAAGACGATTGGTTGTACAATTATGTCAGATGGTTGAGCAGATCAATGTAGAAGAACTCTCATTAATTTTCTAGTTTATTGTCCGAAAGGAATAATAAACCATAGATTGTATGGGTCCTAGTTATAAATGTCCAAACTTTCATAGTTTTCGTGGTTATTTGATAGACATGTCAAGGAGGTAGAGAATTATGTTGGTAGCTATCGTTCAACTTCGAAGACGATTGGTTGTACAATTATGTCAGATGGTTGAGCAGATCAATGTAGAAGAACTCTCATTAATTTTCTAGTTTATTGTCCGAAAGGAATAATACTCCTAAAATCTGTAGATGCTTCATATGAATAAAAAAACTACTGATATGTTATACAAGTTGTTTCGAGATATTGTGTTATTTGTGGGTTCAAAACATGTGGTCCATATGGTGATAGACAATGCTGCAAATTACGTTGGAGACATTTCGCCGTATTTTAGGTACATTTACTATGCAAAATGATAAAAATGATGGTAATTGTTTAATTGACAGTATTGTTTCTTCTTCTCGTTAAAATACATATGATGTAATGTTGAATTTTATACTTTTTTCAGATGAATTACATCTTGATGATCTTGATCTTGATGATAATGACGATGATGGCGATGGCGATGGCGATGTCAATGATAAATTAATAGATTCAACATGAACAATGAAAACAAGGATTTTAGTACGACTGAGACTCCATCATTAGTACAAGACATAGGAATTGAAGAATTTATGTTTGATACCCCGACATGAATGTGCTCTAAATCATCTTAATTGAGAAAGTGTTGATTTATATCAAATAATTTACTTTGTAACACGTGCTTTATGCATGATTATTTTTTAAATATTGATTTTATTTTTGTAAGTATATTCTTAATATACAAAGATATCGTGTTTATCTTTGCCACAAAAATTCATCTTTGATAAGTGGTTGTTTATTACTTCAAATTGATCTTTAGTCACCTAAATTAAACAAAGTTAATTTAGTTAGTGTTAGAAAATGTCAAAATTTTATTATTCAATAAATAGTTAATAATATATTTCCGTCGGTCAAATCACAAGCTTGCCGACTGACCCGCTACATTGTCTGAGTTAGTGTCCCGATTGAGCTGGGAGCTACCCGCGCTGAGAGGAATAAGGGAAGTAGAAGGAAAACACTTAAAAGACTTAACATCGAAAATGTAAGTTGCCAATTAATCAAAACCAAAGCCTCGACAATATCTCCCTCAATCCTTCAACAAGAAACAGGACATAACACAAATTATTATCCATAGAAGAACAAGCAATAGAATCGCAGATCAAAAATAACAGCACTTAAATAAGAAACCAGAACATCATAAGCCGAAACAAAACAAATGCTCTTTAACAACAAGGAAAACAATTATCCAAAACATAACAGAAAATTCCGTGAATCAAATGTAACCATACTAATAATAATATCAATAACAAAAGCAGTGACACTACCGATATTTCAACGGTAAGACTTCTGGAATCTAGCACGAGCACCACGACCACCAAACTTCTTCGGCTCGCAGCGCCTAGGATCAGCCACCAGAAGGGTCCTATCGTACCTCACCAAAATATCCTTGATCTCCTTCTTGGACTGTTCGTCAACGTACTTCTGGTAGAACGCGACGAGGGCCTTTGCAATGGACTGACGGATTGCGTAGATTTGGGAGGTGTGACCACCGCCCTTGACGCGGATGCGCATGTCGACTCCAGCAAAGCGGTGGCGGCCGAGAAGAAGAATGGGCTCGAACGCCTTGTAGCGGAGGATCTCCGGCTGGACCAGCTCGATTGGGACTCCGTTGATTTTGATCAAGCCTCGGCCGCTCTTGCAGTGGGTCACGGCGACGGCGGTTTTCTTCCGGCCGAAACATTGTACGGACTGGGTTGACGGCGCCATCTTTTCAGGTGGAGTTTTGTTTCTGCGTGTGGAATACGGGGAAATCTAAACCCTAGAAGAGGCTATGTAGGTTTGGGTGCAACAAAGTTGAGAAGATGTGGATGCAACGAGTTTAAGGGGGTGAAATTAGGGTTTGGGTACCTTTAATATGCCCTGCACTGGTTGGTTATTTACGATTTTACCATTACAAAATAAGAACCAAGTAGCAATAAGAAATATTGTAATATTGGTCCCCAATCTACTAGTTTTTTTTTAGCAATGTGGCCTTTGATCTTTGAGGTGAAGCATTTTGGTGCTCAGCCTTTCAATTTAGCTGAATTTGTAGTCATTTTGGACCATTTCTGTCAAATTTGACTATTAAGCCCCTGTTTGAGCCACATTATAATTTTCATTATCATTCTTCTACTCATTTGCAATCACACATTTTTCAATAAAATAATATTTTCCATTATATCAATATCTTTTTCAATCACATATTAACCATTACATCACAAAAAAATGCATTCTTTCCATTTTAATGTGCATAAAAAATGGGCTAAGTTGTATGTCCATGAAATACTGAAAAGCATTGTAATGAAAAAAAATAGATGAAATATAAATAATTTCAATTTGAAAAAGAAAATTGAAAGGGAAGAGGTCAAGAAAAAAGGGTTGTGCTACATGTATATAACAACTTACATAATGATTTATCAACAGATTATATAACAAGATTTAATTGGATCAAAATCTCATGAAATTAAGGAAGCTTTGTTCAACATTGGAGATGATAAGTCCCCAGGGTCGAATGAGTACACGACATGTTTCTTTAAGAAATCTTGGGAGACGATTAGGGTGATTTTATTGAGGCTATTTCAATTTTTTTTCCGACCTGCTCGCTCCTCAAACAAATTAATCACGCTAACGCTGTCATCGGTTTGATTCCTAAGGGCAGCCATGCATTTACAGTTGAGGGTTACATGTTGATTTCGTGGTGCAACGTGATTTATAAAGTGATTACCAAGATTTTATCCAACATACTAGCTCCAATTCTTGGATTCGTATTGATCAGTCACAAGCATCATTTGTGAAAGGGTGAAGCCATATTGAAACACATCCACCTTGCGCAATAATTGCTAAGGCAATATAATACGAAGAGAGTTGTACCGAAATGCCTCATTAAGATTGATCTTGGGAAGGCATATGATATCATTGAATGGGGCTTCCTTAAAGCAGTTTTGGAGGGACTTGGTTTTTCCGACTATATTTATTCGATGGGTGAGGGTGTGTCTCTACACCTCTTATTCTTATTACATTGCACTTAATGGAAGCATTCACGGATTCATTAAAGACAAAGGGGGACTAAGACAAGGTGACCCATTATCACCATTTTTATTTGTGATTTGTCTCGAGTCTCTCCCAAGATCATTGAAGGTTGTAACTAGCAACTCAAATTTTAATTATTATCCAAAATGTGGCTACCTGAAAATCACACATTTGGTATTCGCGGATGATTTGATGATGTTTGGAAAATGTTATTTCCGTGCGTATTTTAATTCATTATTTATACAAGTTTGGAGATTGTTCAGGACTTAGGATGAACTTGAATAAATCCAGCCTATACTGCTATACACCACTAGCATTCATGGGCAAGAATTGTAGGAAATCCAAAACTTAGTGAACATGCCTAAGGGCACTATGCCGTTCAAATACTTAGGTATACTGTCTGTAGCAGGAAAATTGAGAGTCAACCAACATACCCCATTTTTGGATAAGATTACTATGTACATAAATACATGGACAAGAGCTTTTTTATCATAGGCGGGTAGGGCTAAATTGACAAGACCGGTCTTATAAGGAGTTGAATGTTTTTTTGTTATTTATTTTTCCAATCCCAGCCACGGTTTCACGGGTTACCTT
>CAIGRO010185030.1:0-10861 GCA_903798355.1 Fraxinus baroniana
TTTTTTTTTTTTTTTTTTTTAAGAATTAAATACTTTAAATGGAAGATTTTATTAGTTTTAATAGAAAATGGAAACTAAATTTATTTGTCTCAATCTAATGAATGTGAGAAATAGTATAAATTATCAAAAACTTAAAAAAAATAATAATAATTAAACGGGACGATAAACGGGGCAAGAGCCCCGCCCCGCCCAGCATTAAACGGGTAATGGGGCGGGGGCGCCCGCCCTCGACCCGCCCTGTTGTCATCTCTAAGTGATCTATAATTTGGCACAGACAGAAAGAGAATCAAGTCTATCTTTATGGAACGAATGTAATATTATTTATATACTTCGTAAGACCCACAGTTTATAGAACTTAACTAAACTACCAAACTAGCACTTATCAATGTTTAAGAAATTGTTTTGGAATATTGGCCCTAAGAATGTAAATGTCAAAGTCAAGTAGTTACGTCGAATTTTAAGTTGAACAAGTAATAAGAAAAAAGATCAAAATTAGGTGAATGTACCAGATCAACTCGAAATTGGCCAACTCTTGACTAGTTATAACGCGTTTTAACTATTATATTCTTTTTTGTCGTGTAATAGTATAGCTTCTCGTGTATTTTTCCAGTCGAGTAGATAAATGTCTATGTTTAAAAGTTATTTCTTTACGAAGCAAGTTATAAATTATTTTGTAAAATAAATTGTTAGTAAATAGTGACTTGCTTGTCAATAAGAAAAGGTTTTTAAGTATTTTTTTAAAAAAAAATTTAAAGTTATAAATCAATATTTCACGTCAATTCAAATTGTAAAGAGTAAAAACATGTCAGATTATTAAAGAAATCGAAATTGGATAGCTGTCTATTGTATGTAGTATTCACTCATGAGAAAATTAGGAGCATGGCGTAGTTGAGGTAGTTATTGTATTTAAAGTTTCTATCAATCTCAAAGTTAGTTTGTGAATGTAGGTAGTTTATTTATTATAACATGAATAACATACTATAACTTCTATATATTACCAGTCTTTGGTGTAAATTAAAATTAAATTTTAAGTGAATTGTGATAGAAATTTTTGAAATGTGTGATTGAAAAGATGTGGGATCCATGAAAGATATGGTTGATATTGATTGTTTGACTTTGATTTAAATTAAAATCTGGCCCAAACATGCCCTTAAAATTGAGATTAAATTCTACAAGAAACATGTATGCCAAATATATAACAACCTTCTTGAGATCTCTCCCTAGACTAGTGATTAGGCTCATCTCATATAAGCTTGACTAAGACAATAAAGTCAACTTCCAAGTAAGTCGTCCATAGAAAGAGCCAATTGTCCTTTTTAGTTTTTGTTGATCATTATACTCGAGAGTTTTGCTCTTTACGCCCTAGGTGGGCTTGTGATCTGACTATACCAAGGTCGAAGTCTTACGATTTGGATGGATTTAACTTTAATGTCCGTTTCAATTGATTATTTAGTTGAAGCTATTGATGCCCTAACATTAACTCAATCCACATTTCATTGAAACTTGATTTAGAAAATCTTCTTAAGGGTGTGTTTGAGTTACATTATTTGAGAAGAATGTATTCTGAAATAGTAGATTGATGGAGAATGTGTGATTGAAAAAGAAGGAAATTTATTGATGTGATGAAAAATATTATTTTATTGAAAAATGTGTGGTTGAACATGAGTAGAAGAATAAAAATGAAAATTTTAATGTGTACCAAAAAGAGGCTAAATGTTAAATCAATTATTTAATTTTCAATTAAGTAAAAATGAAAGTTAATTAGCACACACTAATGAAAATAATAAAATTTATTCTTGAATGTGAAATTCTAATTAACATATAATTAAAATTAATAGCACTGAAATGCATAATTAAATGAATATGAGTATTAATCAATGTTTTAAAAATCAACCCGGGTATCGACTTGGAAAAGGAAGATAATTGTGGCTAAAGAGTCGAACCGATATCGAACCGAATGACAAAATTTCTAAAAACGTAAAGTGTGTTTAGGCGTTGAGGTCAAGTTTCAAGCTTTACGAACCTATGTGAAGTTTAGGCGTAAAAAATGTTTTTTATTTTAAATTTTAAATCATTGTNCATTTACCGGGACCATTGTTTTTAAAGGACATATATATAATATTGAACTATGCTAGGGGTACATCGGTCGTCATTCGTCCATTATGACACCAATTACGTAAAATATTATGTACAAATAGAATTTTCCTATAATATTTGATTTTGATTACTTAAACTACAGAAATTATTAAAATATTTCTCCGTACTTCCTATGATACCTAAAGGGTAAATTTTATTAGTGATAATTATATTTTAATTTTAATATGTAACGGTAGAAATATAATTAAATATTGGAAATTTCTTTATTTTATTGGAATATCATAGTGCTTATTATCACCCGTGTTTCTACAATAGAACTTCTAGTGCTTAATTTGAGCTTTAGTATGCATACTTTTATACCTAACAATAATGTGAAGCAGCTTCTATTTACTGCTATTCGACTTATTCTTACGTGCGTTCCTTCTTCAAACATTTTGGTATGTATTGTCCCCAAACTATAGATCAGATCCACTAGACGAGAAACTAAATTTTGTACTGCTGTTGAGTCGTCGGACTTATCCAAAACTAAATTCATACACCAAATCGAGCCAAAAATAACACACGTCTAGAAGTATTACTGCTCATATTAGAGGTATCAATAATTGTTTACGATGGTCAGTAAGGTGAAGGCTATTCAATAAGCACTCTACATAGAACACCCCATGTGCTAGGTCGTCAACCACTACAAAGCACTCACTTGCATGCTGGGCAATCTATTGCTATGAGGCCATCTATGTCCATGTTATACTATCGGCCACTGTGAGACCATCTACATTCATGTAAGGTTGTCTACCGTTATGAGAATGTTCACCACTATGAAGCCAATACAACACGTAACAATAAAGACATTCTTGAGTTGGACGGGAACCGTTCAACGGTTGTCATTGACACAACCAATTGATGGATAGATGGTGATCCTCAACTCGAAACGTGGGGGGGTTGTGGGAGAGCTACGTGGGACACGTGGCAAGATAACTGTCCAATAGTTGCATGACTTTAGTCACTTATAAATAGGGGTAGCATAAAGTTTTGTTCATCGGGGTAGCATAAACGCCTTGCGCCGACGAGGGCACGAAAATTTGTTTCATAACTATTTCAACTGTGTTTTTACAACAGAAAATAAGTGAAACAGTGTATGCTATGGCTAGTTTTTAACTTATAATTAGTTGAATGTAAAGGAAGCACTATTCTGCAGTACTTTTTTCATTGCAAGTTTGAATTTTGTTTCTAAATTTTATCAGCATTAATTAATATTCTATGCATGCAGAGTTTGAATTAAAAAATTAAAAATAACATTGAAAAAAGCATATATTCATATATCCCAGGGCATCAGGTGTATCATAGGCGGATCCTACAACAGTTGAAACAATTCTCTAAATAATTGAAAATAAATTATTGCATTCAAAGTTCAAATAAATAAATATGTAGCCTAATAATATCTTAAACTTTTGATTAGGTGGTCAATCAATGTTACAACAAGTTGACTAGACCAATATCTTCAAATCTAAATTACATAAAAAAAAAAATAAAAAAAATAAAAAAAAATTAACAACTAGAAATATACATGCATCAATAAAATAG
Organism: Fraxinus baroniana; assembly: GCA_903798355.1. Lineage (NCBI taxonomy): Eukaryota > Viridiplantae > Streptophyta > Magnoliopsida > Lamiales > Oleaceae > Fraxinus > Fraxinus baroniana. Next base: position 3,679 of record CAIGRO010185030.1, read on the forward strand.
CAAAAAATAAATTAACAAAGTAGTAACCTGTTAGCAGGTCATATTTTAAGGTCTGATCGCATTTTGGAATCTGCTGAGATTCATAGAATTTGTTTGATCAATAATTGTGTATATTTGATAGGGAGTTCATTATGGAGTTACTTTTAGGGATTGTGTAGTTGTATACTTTTTGTCTTTCCTTTAATAATTTCATTTCACGTATTTATACATAGTAAACATAACAAAACCTATATTATATAGAATAATGTTATTTATCATCACGATGGAACATCAGTAATATGACAACCCATTATTCCTCACATTTCTCTCCCCCCAAAAATTGAACTGGTCAATCATATTATTCCACATAGACTACTACATCACCGATGTTACATTATCATAATGATAAATAATATTATTATATTATATATGTTCTCTCTTTCCTTCTTTGTCAACATGATAGACTATCAAAAAAACATTGTCCCTTGTCGCAGGAATGAACTTTTTGAGGGTCCTATTTCTAATGGCACAGGCCAGGATTATTCTCCCTCCACCCTCCAGTCTAACGAGCAAATTGGACACCGTACATAAGTTCTACTATAAGAAGGTCGGTCCAGCCAGGTTGTAATTATACCTTAGAGCAATAACAATAGAAATAACACCAATTCACCCTGCTAAAAAAGAGAGGACCTTAATAGTCCTGCTTTGAAAAAGAAATTATTTGATGAAATACAATTATCTAGGAAAAATCTTTAGTACGAAAATTAGTTATAGTTCAACAAAGAATTTATTATTATGATTAATTAACAAAAATCAAGTTCCCCTTATAGTGGATGCAGTATCGTAAATCTGTCATTAAAATTGTAGTTATACCCTCAAGAAGAACAAAAACATAGAATATCTCAGTTTTAGGTAATGGAAACGATTACTACCGAACTACAAGTCAGAAGAGGAAATGGATTTCTAAACAATAGGACTGCAAAGTCCATGAATGAAAATTTTAGTATGTACAGGCCATAACATTTTCATGCATTTAATACTCATATTATGCTTCTATCAATATCACATAGCAACAAATTAATCAGAAAAGCTAACCTGGAGTTTGGCTTCCATAAACGTTTTCACTTGCTGATAAAGGGAGTCAAGAAGTGCATCTCTCCGCTTCCAGTATTCCACCAACAGACTCCTGTGTTCTTCTTTCCGGTCAATTTTGGCTGTGATAGCATTAGAATATGCCTCAAGCAATACTTCTGAGAGTACTTCTAGATGTAAACAGAAGTCCAACTTAGCAGAATCGTCAAGATGATTCATTTCATTTAACAGCTGAAGCATGAATGATGCAATACTCCACAGCCCACCCAATACCACAGTTTTTGAATAACACGGTGTTAAGCCCTCAGCAGGAGGATACCACAAGTGATGTTCACTCCTGTATTGCATGGAAGCATTGAATAAAGTCACAAATGCATTTGAGATTTCACAAGCTCTTCGAAATTGAATCTTAATTGGCATCTCTCCACTAATGAGGTATTCCAGCTGTCTCTCTGAGCAGTAAAATAATTCCTCAATATCTGAAACCTTACTATAGAATACTTCAGCATTGTCCCTATCCATTAAAAGGACTGTGTTCCGGCGAGCTCTCTCACCAACTAACTGGATTAGATCCCAAAGAGCACCAGATATTTGAGCATATGAACCAGAATAAGTGTCAATTCCAGTTACATTGGATTGGCTGATTATATGTTGTAGTTCCCTCACTTGGATCATGCCAGCAAGCTTTTCCCCGTGTTCCATGATGATTTGCAGAGATCGTCCTGATAGAAGAAAGCAAAACTTTAAACTCGATAGGTTTATTTATTAGGAAATCCAAGTATATAAAAGAAAAAGGAATGGCAGCCGTATTTCCTGAGAATGGAAGCATTGAGAAGCATCTCAAAAAATTTTACGACTGAATTGAAAAGAGAGAAGCCAGTGTGTTGTTTAAAACTTGCCACTGGATCAAGTAAAGCATATGGTCATATAACAAGGTTAAATAAAAACTTGTTTTGTGATCTACAAAAAGCACCCAACAACAACAGAAGGAATATCAATAAGTGTCGAGATTAATTACACTGAAACAACTTAGCCATAAGTTTCCAGATTAACAAGCATAAAATTTTCAAAAACTGCACATCACCAAAATTTAACTAACAGTTTATCAGATGGTCAGATTGATCATACTCTGTCTAGAACACAATTCTTCATGGCACTTGGATAAAGCAAGAAACTGGAGATACTGTTGATGCCTTTGTTGTTTCTCTACAAGCTGTGTGGACACAACAGACAAAGAGATTATCTCAGGACCCCTGGTTGTTGTCCAATGTTTAGCTAAGGTGTCAACAATTGATTTACTTGTCCTGGCAAACACATTAATTTCCCCTTCTCTTTCAAACGCCCTTGAATTTTTTAGTTTGTCAAGGACACCATCAACCTGCCCAGACAAGAGAAAATCATGGAAAAGCTGACTTAATAACGCTTCTGATTCCTCATCTTGAGGGCTCCGATGCGCAATTCCAGTTAAGCCTGCCCTTTGCCTATCACCAACATCCCATGCTTCTGAACTAGCTCTTCTGGGAGCAATGTTCCCAGACAAAGACAAGTTTCTTCTCTCCTCTAGTACCGATCGATCATTTGAACTCCCTATACGTGATAAGCTTCGCTCAGGTGGTTCAACCCCACCTAGTAAAATAGCGCTCACAGGAATAGCCCAAACTCCAGCTTTCTCTGTGAGGACAGCCCAAGCTCCATCTTCACTATCCTCCAAAGTTGAGAGCACTGAAACATCGAGAACTTTTCCAGCATCATAGGGAAGATCAAACTGATAGAGCCGAGTGGAGTTTCTCCAATAATGTGAGACAGTTGCAGTACCATCACCAGAGAGTATAATGGCAGAACCAGCTGGCTTTCCTCCTACCTTTAATCTCATGGAGAACAAAAATTCCTCATCTTCTACTCTTGCTTTAGGTATTATCACTTGGTTAGGAGCCTTTTTCTCCAATATTCTTTCACCTATTGGCTTAGTGATATCCACTCCAGATTTATATTGCATGGTCAGAAGCGAATACTCAGTGTAGCTTGAACTGGTGGCCCTGTCCTTGCAAAATATAGCAATAAGAATAGTTATTACCTTGCCATCACTATCAACTTGCAACTCAAGAGGCCAAATTCGCTTTTGGCCAGCCAGATCTTTCTGGATACCCAAATCAACATCAGTTCCAATTATCTGGTGAGACCAGAGCTTTGACACATCAAAATCATGAGAGAGTTTTATTTCAAAGCATTGAATCTCATGATCTGTTAGTAAAAGAAACTGTCTTTTGGGCTCGTCTGAAGAATGACAGTAAGAATTCCAAATTAATGACCTCGGATACCCCTTGCTTCCAACAAATGGGCTACTGTCACTGCTTTGAGAGGATATGTTCAACATGCCAACACAAATCTGGTCACATTGAATCCCAGAAGGGCTGCAGAAAAACTGCCAAAGTTCACCACTAGAACTACTTGCAATAGCAATGCAGTCAGAGCGGTTAGCAGGGATTGAAGCAGCAATCATAGAGTTAATAGAACTTGATCTAGCCAAACTGCTACCAAGTTTTCCCTGTTGCTGTTGGTTGCTAGATATGGATTTTCCATCGCTAGGAAAGTAAGACCCTTCTGACTCCTCAACAGAAACAAAACTAGTAAGGGGCTTGTTCTGGGTTTCACTATAGATATCTGGCCAGTACATAAGAGCACGAGTTTTTTTATTACACAATACAATCCCAACAGAATTGCCCTGTTGAATGAATTTTCCTGCTGTCCTCTTTGAGCTATCCCAATCGACAACACAGACTAACCAATTATTAGACCGAGAAATTCTTTTGCCTATATCTCCATTTTCTGATTTAATTGAAGGAAGATCAAGGATGACACACGTTCTTGAAGTGGCAGGAGATAAGTAATTCCAGATAAATAGTCTGTTGCCACAGATAATCCATGCCAGAGATTTGTCAATTCCGCCAGATATAGATGCATCACCTACCAGAGGAACAAAAACATTAAACCCTTCATACAAGAAGAAGAAAAATGATTCTTAAGACAATGTAAAGTCTGGGATGAATTGACAGGACCAACCAGGAGCATGATTCTGTAATAACATAGCTTGTGCATCACGTAATACTTGAGGAAACTCCGCAATATATTTAGGCTCTTCTTTCTCACTTTTATTCACAGTGGGAACTCTGGATACATCAACAGCAGAATGGTGCAATAATCAGTTAGCATATAAAAAATTCTTTTCGAATTCTTTCCCAGCTAACATGGAAAGAATCACAATTAAACACTCATCAAATTTCACACACTTCATTTGAAGAATATTTCAACACTGATAAGCAAACAAATACAGACACAGATACAATTTTACTTAATTTATTTCAAGATTTATTTTTAAGCATGGACCCCTTTGAAGAACCCTATATAATTTCGTAGAAGTATTACCACATCACCAACCAAAAGAACCTGTTTCCGATTATTGTCAAAGCCTTCCCTTAAATTATAAAAATGTGACGAAAAGTCGGGGTTGGAAAATAGGAAAAAAATAAAATAAAATTGATAAGTAAGTCCTTCTATTTATTATAAGAACTTCTATTTTCCCATCCCACAAGCTCTCTACATTAAACAAACCTACTCTCCAACTTCATAATCTAACCAAGTCAAGAAAATACACAAAAGATCATATATAGGCAGCAGCCACAAAACCACATCATCACAGGTTCCATTATTCCTGCCAGCAAAATAATAATGCCAAAAAACCAGTTTTCATTTACAAAATTGAAAGTAAAACCTACAATGCATAAAATGCAAACCTGTGCAATGCTAATAACTTGATCTGGTTTCCTACGAATTGCTTTTATGTCATCAGTTGCCCAATGTATCCACTATAAATATATACAGACATATTGAGATGTGTGTGAATAAGAACATTCACATACACAAGCAGAGGCAGCTCTGACTGATTTTATCCACTTAACAAAAACAACAAAAAATTCAAAAACCTGTCATGCAAATAATACTCTTTGCTTCGGAGGTCATTTATATACATATACATATACATGGGTGTCCCACCCATGATATAGTACAAATAGTCATATAGTACCTTGGGTCTCAGAGTTTGTACCTCCCTTTGTATATGGGAACATCGTAGAATTGCTGCCATTCAACAACAAATACAATTCTTGTCTGAACAACAAATTACAAAAGACAATGTGTATATGTTGTATTATATAAATACATATTTGCCTCGAAGGTCGTATATTGCTTTGTGTAAAGGGAAAACACTACTAGGGGACACTTGCCACTTTTACATTGGAAGATAGTAAAAAAAAAAATGAACCATACAGGTGCTGCCACCTGTAATTCCCCTGTAAGTAATTCAATGCTATCGTCCATTGGGCTAGTAAAAGTGTTATAAAAGTTTAGCATGAACAAGCACAAGTTGAAACAATAAAATAGCATCAAAGAAAAGCGATTCCACAAGAGGTTGCCCAGACAGCTGTAGGGATACAAGCGAAGAGTCGCCCCAGGATCATTTGTATGCGCCATACCGCGCAGGCTAATTCCTCAATAAAGCAGATGGCGAAAGCGATGCTTGAGTTCCATATGAAACTATTATGGGGCATAACAAAACAAGATCGAAAAGAATGTGAGGCATTCTAATTAAGATGTCCAATTTCTCACCGGCCGGATTGAGGAGTCTTTCATATTTCTATAGTTATGTTTACTTCAGCTTGACCATAGTCCTTAAATCGTTCATACAAAAACAATTTCTGATTCTAGATCCGTATGGTGTGGCACTCATATTTTATCCTGTCTCTCCGAGGTTGTACCTCCCTCTAACATGTTACAAAACACTCTCTCATGATCATCACCAACTAAAATTTTGATAAAGATTAAACAGCTAATAATTCGATTACTCACACATTGAAATTATACGTAATAATGCATAATTGCTGCCATTCAACAACAAATTACTATCATTCTCTAAACAAATTTGCAGATACAACTCTATGCGTGCATGTTCGTCTCTTTCAACCTCCATACCGTACATTACAGTTAGGCATATTGTACCCTTAGTCTAACATCTTTACAAGACATTATGGAATTATAATTAGGAAATATCACTATAAAAACGAAAAAAACAAATAATTTCATTACATGCGCATATTGAAATTCATGTTTATGTGCAATTGCTGGCAGTCAACCACAAATGTCAGGTGTTGCCTAAAGCACAATTCAGAAAGATAATGACTAAATGTATATGTGTCGTGTCTCATTCAACTATGAAGTCAGGCATTTTGTACCCTGTATCTTAGAGGCGATACCTCCCTCTGCCATCTTACAAGACACATTATTTTCAAACCTATCACTGTAAAATGAAACAAATAATAATTCGATTACAAGCCCGTATGGAAATTCATGTGTATACAAGCATTCAGCCACAAGTTCCAAATGCTGACTAAACCACGATTCACGAAGATAAAGACTCTATTTATATGTGTATATATATATGTCTGATTCAGCTATACAGTCAGGAAATTTTATACCCTGTGACTTCGAAGTTGTGCCACTCTCTACCATCATAGTAGACACTATGCCATTACCATTTCAAATCTATCACTGTAAAATGAAACAACTAATAATTCGACCACACGTGCTGACGTGCATATTGTCGGCATTCGACCACAATTCACAAAATATAAAATATAATTCTTTTGAATAAATTATATGCGTAAGACCTGGCAAGGACGGAGAGGCGAGAGGCCCAAGGGGCGGGGGTGCCAGTTGCGGGTCGATTTGTGATCGGACTATCGTGGAGTGGCCTTCGATTCTCTGCCACTGCCACCGGCGAATCATAATTTGTTACAGAGACATTTTTACGAGAACTGAATCCAGATTTCCTTGAAGCCGGAGAGAACATTTCTCTGAATTGCTCTTGCTCTTGCTCTACCTGTGTGTGATAGTGGGTTCAAGGGTTTAGGTAAATTCTTTAAAAAATATAAAAAAATAAAAAAATAAAAAAAGCGTGGTTGGCTTATTATATTTTTTTGTTCTCAACCTATCAATTGTTTAGCAATATTGGTCCATTTATGATAGACTAGTTTGACACCTGTGCAATGCACGAGTTGTG
>CAIGRO010185051.1:0-16827 GCA_903798355.1 Fraxinus baroniana
ATATAATTTGGTTTTCAAGTTCCAACCCATTTATTAAAGTGATGTCGAAAAATTAACAAAATATGTAAAGAGTCGGGTTGGGCGGTTTTTGTCGGGTTGGATGGGTTAAGTCACAACCCGACCCAACCCGACCAACTTAAGTTTGCCGACCAACTTAAGTTTGCCAACCAACCCAACCCAAGAAAAAAATGGAAAAAACTGACCCAACCCGATCGGGTTGATCGGGTTGGGCGGGTTTTTGCCCACCCCTAGTCCGGTGAGGAGTTGGTTGAAACATGGGAGAACCGGGATAAGAATAAATATTTTCGAAATACATCAAATTGTTCGTTTAGAAGACAAAAGATTTCACTTGGGTTTGAGAATGTGAATCGAACGAAAAATCTGATCTGTCTTTTAAATATATTAATTATCATCATATTGCTCCTAGGCTCCAAGAATTGCTTATCGCAAGTTTGATGTGAAACATGTAAGTAGAATTAAAAATTTCCCCTATTCTTACACTTTCAGTTGTCTCTATTAAAGGATGAAACAATAGTGTATAAGATAAATGATAAGAGTATATGTTAATGTAAACCTTTATCTTCCACCAAATTTTGATCCTGGTAGAGACGGTCCCCTTCCATGCCTGGAGTGGCCTTACTCTCTTTAAAAAAATATCAATGTCTTGAATCCTTGGCTACGCAGAACTTTTCTCATAGATCTTCTTGTCCCAAAAATTCGGATATGAAGTTTTCATGGTCAGTTCGAAGATCATGAATAACTTCTTAGCTAATTCATGGATAGCTCGAGCCTGTGTAACATTAGATCTTGGCGATAAATTAGGAATGTAGGTGATGACCTTAAGGGTAACTCAAAAGTGGAATTGTAACTGAAAACAAGATTTTGAATTAAAAATGTGTCTAAAGTAAATGGTAGCTGTATTGCATTTTCTGATATGAAAAATACATCATACTGCATCAGTGCATCTTAATTCTTATCCAAAAAGATAAGAAGAAGACTCGTAACCAAACCATTGCACAAAATAATCAAACAACTCGAGAAGTTACAAGAAAGAAAATATGTGCAGGTTAAGGGCAAACTTACTTTTACCAAGTACAGAAACGAAGGAAAATAAAAATTTTGAAGAAAGCAGCATACCTCAAATTGTTCAAGGTTCTGATACATCAAGAGATTATTGTACAGCTTTAATTATGAACGTAAAAGTGCTCCGAACTGCAAGGAATATGGCTGATTTTCTCTCTTTTTTTCTCTACACTGTGTAGTTTTTTTTTTTATTTATACGTAGAATCAACAAGCAAAGCCAAAAAAGATGTAAAATTTTAAAAGCAAAGGGTGATTCTCTCCCTCTCCCATTTTTCAGACAGACATCTTTATCGAATCATTGTCCTATTGGTCATTTTAGCTTCATTTCCATAGCACAAGGCCCAGCCCAGTGGCCAGGCTGATGAGGCCCGCGCCTCAGGCCCAAAATTGGAGGGGGCTTATTTTTTGGCCCATTTTTTGGCAATTAGGCCCAATACCGGAGGGGCCTCATCTTTGGCCCAAAGTTAATCAAGACTTACCTTCAATCAACTGTGCCACGAGAAAGTTCGAATGAATTGGCTATATTATTAATAGAGAAAGAAATGGTTGATAGCTAAATTATTTAGATTTGACTAATGTTTTTGCCTCTAAAAAAGTAAAACAAATAGTATTTAACTAATTGTTTGAACTCTTGTTGGTTTTGTTACTTTATAACATAAATATTTTGTTCTTTAAAGATTGTTGGTTGTTTTTAAGTTTTAAGTTAGCAAGAGACTGAATGATATACCGTTGGATTTTGCATTTGCGCTAATTATGGAGACCTAATTTTTGGAGTTCGCTTCGAGCCTCGAAAATCACATGATCGGCCCTGCATAGCATCAATCACTCACCAAATCCTTGTGCCAGCCTATATTGATTTCCCCTTACCCTATAACGTAAAACTTGTAAGAAAAATTAACATTTATGCCACGAGATTCTGCAATGAAATGGACAATACAAGGGATGAAGATGAATTCTTGGCCCATATTTATTCATTCTTTAAAATTAATTTTCTTCAAATTCCTTTTCAATAACACGATTTTTCAATAAAATTATTTTTCACATGAGCTTGTAACTTTTATTTTTTTACTTTTTAATTATACATTCTCCAAAATTATCACTTTTCACAAAAATTTTTATAAAAAATTTACCTCAAACAGAATCTAAACATATCCAACCCATAGCATCGAATTTGTGCAACTTTCAGACCATTTTGCAAAGTATTTTCAACCATTATACCAAATATAAATATTATAGAAATGAACAATGTTTTCTTTATTTTATAAATTTTAATTCTCAACAATTAATTTATTTCATAATTATATTATTACTATAATTATTAAATTATAATTATAATTTAATTAACTAAAATATTTTATATATTAATAAATTATAAAAAAAATTAGAACTTAATAACATAATTTTATTTTAATGTATTCAATGTTGATTATTTATTACTTGATTACAATTTACTATAAGTATTAATTAAAAATAACAATCAAACTAAAATAAAGTTTATTCGTTAAATAATAAATGGATATAATAGGATTAAAATTTATTATAGTATATAAAACGAAGGGCAAAACATAAATTATGGAAAAAAAACTCTAAAAATCACATCAAATGAATAATGTTGCACCAAATTGGTGTAGAGATTTGGTGTTGGGTTATATTAAATTATTGCGCCAAATTAGATAGGGAGATGCCCTTAATTGAATCAAATTTGATGTCAGGTAATTAAAAACAATTAAACCACTTGTACATAACTATTTCATATAGTAAAAATGTCAGAATACTCACATGTTGGTAGGCCTCATGGAAATAAAATATTATTATAAAATATGGGGTCTACCTTATGTGTGTGTTCTGTTATTTTTACAAAAAAAAAATTCATGTAACAGAAACATTGTTCAATTAAAAATGCCTTTATAATTCCAGTATGAAAAATGGTAAAATGTACCAAAAACTCGAATATTTGGTCGAAATTGACATAAAGTTACCTTTGAATGTTTATATTTAACCAAAATTTCAATTCTTAAAAACAAATTCCAACAAAAATAAAAGTCATAATTGCGGTCTGTTCATTGAATATCAAACTTGGATGTCGAAGAAATTATGATTGCAAAACAATTAGAACAGTAGGCAAACATTACGTGGATCTCGAATCATTCTGAGAAGACAAGTCAAATGATCTCATGAATTAAAGAGTCTGTACTAACAAAGTAGCGCCTTGGGTCGGAAAGCGAAGAGATTATGACTCACATGCCATGTTCCTAAAACACCAAAAAGGCATAGTATAGTACTTCCTGTCAAGAACAAGTGAGTTGATTTCTTGTACTCCACCTAGGATTCCATTCTTTTTTTATTTATTAAAATGCCATTTTTTTATTCACTTCTCTCTCATCTATCACTTCTCATTCATCTACCTACCAATAAAAAATGAACATGTATAGCCCCATTTGGTACACATTATTTTCAAAAGAATGCATTTTTTTGGTTGATGTGATGAGGAATATGTGGTTGAAAAAGAAGAAAAAATTATTGATTTGATGGAAAATATTATTTTATGAAAGAATGTGTGGTTGAAAATGAGTAGAAGAATGAGAATGAAAAAAATGTGGCCCAAACAGGAGCATAATATTTTCTATGTTGAAAAATGAAACACATTTAATTAATATTTTACATATAAGTTCAAAACTATTGAATTAACTAAAATTTATTTTCTCTCCATAAATATTAGATGCTTGTAATCAAACGCACCCTAAATTTCCACAGTCTCTCTATTAATTTCATCTTTCTCTATATGGGGCCGGTCGACTTTGGAAAATAAGATAGAAGAAATGTTCAAGGACGAAAAGCAGTTCCATCAAAATACAACTGGGTTGAGAAAAACCGACAATTGATAGCATATGGCGAGACCAAATCATCATCTTGGATAGACCTTTACCGACAAAGATAGCAATCCTCTCTATTTAAACCCTTTTCTTCTTTTATAATCTGCTATTGTCAGTAGAGCTTTCGTTTAATTTTTCTTGAGATATTTGGTGAATGTTTATGTTAGATATAAGATACTATGCATTAAAATTGAGATTGAAAAGTATTAAATTAAGAAAACGAAGCTAAAATCAGTTAACTATCGTTCAATTACTATGTGATATGATATGACTCTTTAGTTTATGCAACATTGCCCTAAAAAACCGACTATGATGTGCCTTTGGCAGCCAGACCAAGAGATTATCTGTACGTAGTCATGACTCGTATGGCATGCCATGTGATCAAGACCAACTATCAAAACGAGACAAACTTGTACTTTCAATTAAGATGAATTTAATTGAGGGAAAATTGCAGCCACGATATCAAACATTTCATCGTTTTGTAGATTTTGTTCAAACTTTTCATTTGTGTCACTCACGGTACCAAACATTTAAATAATTCGCACCCAGAGACCAAATTGATAGAAACCGTTAGTTAACCAGTAATTAAATGTCTGACCAATTGTTAAAGAGTAAGAGTGTGTTTGGGAGGGATTTTTGGGGGAATAATTGAAATATGATGGGAAATGTGTGATTGAAAAAGAAGAAAAAGTTATTAATGTGATAGAAAATACTATTTTATTGAAGATTGTGTGGTTGAAAATGAGAATTGATTTACTGTAGAAAGAGAAAATCTCTCCCAAACACACTTTAAATATGTAACTTTCCCTTTTTTTCATATGAAAAAAATTAAAATAAAAGAATTAAATTTTAAAAAAACTCCAAGCTACTGTTGATCTTCTTCCCCCCACCCCATTCATCTTCTTCTACACCCACCTCCCACAGCATCTACCACACCCCCACATCATCTACCATGTCTTCCTCGAATTCCCCTCAAACCCGTGAACCCAAACCAGAATCGCAAGCCCTAATTCGAGAATTCTCTGTAAATTCTTCTGCTTATTCTCACTTCCTGTCTTTCAATCCTGCTCTTGTCCAATTTCAAAGAGCGGAGCAATAGTTCACAGAAATGGAAAATACTATGTTGTTCCATTGCCGTGAAATCCTAATTTAAAGGCGTAGTCTTCAGTTTCTGGGGGCAAGGAATGGAAGCCATGACCCCATTCCAAGAAATAAACGTCGGAGAATCTTGATTTATAGTCTATGCCTGTGGGAAGGGTCAACCGACGTATCTGCTACAGTCCAAAGATCTTGATTTTCAGGTGAAGAGTGGGTTTTGGATGTCTTCGGTGGTTGTTTATAACAGGTCGGTGAAGGAAGAGTCGGCACCGGGTGTGACTAAGGTGGGGCTAGTGGGGGGTGATATTAGTGGGCAAGAGGAGGGTAATATCTCTCATGCAGAGGAGGTGGGCAGAGATAGGCAACCAAGGGCGATGGGATCAACATGGAAGAGGACGGAAATTGACCAGAAGATTTGTTTCCTCCCTTTCTCTGGTGGGTGTGTTGGTGCCGGAGAGATTGGAGAGGTTGCGCTGGAGATTGGTGGCTGAATGACGGTGGCGGAGGTACGTGTGGTGGTGCCGACAATTTTGGTTTTGGTTATGGGTGGGGTGGTTGGAGAAGATAATATGATTTTTTGGTTTTTAATTTAATTCTTTTCATTTGAAAAAAGGGAAAGTTATATATTTACCCTTTAGAAATTAGTCAGACATTTAATTATTGGTCAACTAACGATTTCTGTCAATTTGGACTCCGGGTGCGAATTGTTTAAAGGTTTGGTACCGTGTGTGGTACAAATGAAAAGTTTGGACAAAGTCTGCAAAAAAAATGAAAGATTTGGTATCGTGTCTGCAATTTTCCCTTTAGTTGATTGTTCCAAACTTTCGCAATACTACGAATTTTAGGGATAGACAAAATAACGAATCAAACCAAACCAGAACCAAATCAAATTGAATGGTTCAATTCGGTTCTACAAAAAAAATAAAAAATTAACAATTTTGGTTCTTAGAATCAAGAACCAAACTAAATTTTTATTAGTTTTTTATATACATATTTTTTTTTTTTTTACAAATCAGTAAATCACACCAAAATTTCAACTTTTGTTGATGACTCATTCGTCTATATTAGTGAATTATTATTATTATTAGACAATACTTTATTACAAGGAGAAGATATAGATAATAATTTCATATTGATCCGAACTAATCCATACGCTCCCATTTTTTAATAAGGTTTCGTCTAGAAGCATACACGTCTATATTTCATTGGATGATTCATAATTTGAAGTTGAATTTGCTGAATATTTTATGTTTATTATTATTATTATTATTATTATGATATAGGCATATGTTATCAACTTATGGATATAGTCATATATTTTAAATTGTGTTATCATTTAAAAATTTAAGTAATGGAACCAAAACCAAATCGGAATGGAATGGAATGATTCGATTTCGGTTTGGTTTCATATCTTGAGAACAAAAAAAAAAAATTATTGATTCTATTATAAAAAAAATCATTGGTTCGATTCGATTATCTTGAAATCAAAACTAAATGAAACAATGCTCACCCCTAATGAATCTAGTCAAAATCGCGCAACCAATAAGAATGGTTTAGGATACGAACAAAGTAGGTACGATATTCCAAGACATACCCCACTGGCGAAATCATGCTCCATGAAACATGAAACGTGTTCCATATGCTATTCTACCCTTGTAAATAGTGACTGTCTATTTCATTCGCGTTCACACGCAATTCTATTATTCTGCTTGCACTTTTAGGCTTAGCTGAACGTCACTAACCTGTGCCAACGCATTATAATTTCCTCACAAAACACCTTTTAAGTGCATTTTTAACTTAATCATCAGAATAGTAACAGATTAGACATCATAAGAACTTCAAAGCAAACAACCATATATGAAACTCCACGTATGTATAGTTCCTGTGGTCACCCTTTCTATGCTTATCATCCTCATATTCATCGGTCCACTTTGAAGAATAAAGTAAGGAAAAAAAATAAAAAATGGTAGGGTGGTGATGAGTTCCAGCTAGTTAACGTGTTCGAGTCGTGTAAAATAGCTAACCAGATGAGATTGTGCAATTTTACCGACATTGTCAGCCTACGGACAATAACAGAGAACTGATGGTGATGGTGATGGTGGGCTCTAACATTCACTTGGATATATTCTCTCTTCTTGTGCGACCACTGTCGGCAGTGCTTTCATGATGCACAAACGCGTTTGGTGGTAGAAAAGATGCGTATTTTCTTCTTTGATGCGTTCTCCAAATATATTTGCATCTTACAATATTTGTCTTTAATGTTTATATGTTTGAATTAGTCTGAGATAGTTATGAGTGGTTGTATTATGTTAGCAATAATATTTGATTTAGTTAAAAAAGTTGATAAAAAGTTAAGTCAAAATCAAGAATTAATATTAACCACGTTACGGAAATATTTTATCAACTTTTATTAAAATTTACTCGAGAAATATGGAGTTATGGAGCTGATATGCTCCTTGGGTTTAGGTGAAAGTGAAACTTTTCTTGTATTTAAATTCTCAAAGTAATCAATGAAATGTGAATTATTTTGTTGGAAACATATTGTTTCTCTTGGAGGTCTAGGTTCCTCAAGAGGTGATGGTGTCACATCTCAATATGTTTGATAGTTGTGCATTGAATTAGAGATTTGACTTTCAAGAATATGTTCTCGAGTTGAGATCATGTTGCTCGTAGCAAATATCTTGATGCACATGTTCCTTCGATGGCAGTCACTAAGTTTTTTCCTGGCCCTAAATTAGATAACTGAATTTGAATTGTTAGGAATCGGATCATTGAACTTCGACTAATCGCATTATGATAGTAACAACAAATTATAGATATATAGAGAGTGATAATGTTGTCATAATCGTTGTTGTGTTTGAGTTGATAACTAATCGTGTTGGCTCCGTTTCATTTAGTGAACTTTTCGTAGTAGCAAAATGTTGCAAAATTGCTACTATCATTGTTGTGATGTTTGAGTTTGTATCACTACGTCTTTTCAGAAATACCATAGTTCTCGTCAAATTTCGATTATTCTTACCCTAAAAAAAATATGTTGATATAAAACAAGTAGTAAAAGATAACACAAAAGAAAATAATAATGTCAAATTGAAGTGCTTTGGTTTTTGTGAAGTTTAGTGACCTAATTGCACTTTGGTAAAAGTTAGGTGATGCTAGTACAATTAACCCAAGTACATGTGGAAGGTCATCATGTTATCAATTCATGTTACGCCATCTAACACATCAATAACGGAGTGATCTAAATGTTGTTATATTGAACTTCAATGACCTACTCACCGTTAAATTGAAATCCAGTGTACCAATTACGAGTAATTGAAATTTAGTTATCTAATTACAGGTACGATAAAATTTTAATGACACCTTACTTTTTCTTTTTTTTTAATAACCGCGGATGTCCAGACCAGCTCCGCGCACTTCGACTAATTTCACGAGGCCCTGAAGTTTACGATCGAGTACTCACCTCAATGACCCTGAGGAGACTCGAACTAATGACCATTGGAAAAAATTTTAATGACACCTTACCCCTAGCGTCCATCTCCGTGCTCGTGAATTGGGGTAAATAATTTGATCAAATTTGGTTAATAATTTCTTATATTAATTGAATTTTCTTTCTACATCATTTACTTAATTTGAAAAAATAAATAATTTTATTGTCAAAGTTAATAAGTTTTTTTAACGTATAAGAACAAAACTCAATCCAAATATATATTTGAAAATTAAAATTACTTAACTAAGTAAATTTAACAAACTTTTAAACTTATCCAAATATTTTTTTTAGTACAATAGTGTCTTGTCTTCTCCCCTATAATAAAGTAATATGAATCAAGCAAATAGAATAATTAAATTTATGGATTCGCTACTCACCTCTTTGCGTTGGTATAAAAGAAAAAGTATAATAATTTGGTAAACCATCATCAAATCCTTTAAAATTTATTTATTAAACTCAACGCTACAGACCGCGGTCCTAAATCTTTTATTTTTATTTTTTTTTACAGATTTTATTCAAATCTTTCATTTATGTCACTTATAATTCCGAACTTTTATAGCACATTGACAAATGGACGAATTTGGTTAAGTTGATTAGAATAATATAAATTTGACATCTTTTAACTAATTTTGATCAAATATTTTCTCCTTGTATTGGTAAGTTTATATTTTCTCAAATATTAACAATTAGAATAATTCAATTTTGGGAAAAATATAAATTTATCATTTTATTCTTTTAAAATATATCAAAATTAGTAAAAAGAGTTAAAAAAATAAATAAATAAATAAAAATCTGATCAACTGATGGTCAACTGAATGAATACATTCATTTGTCGTTGTATTGCAACTAAATTAAATGTTTAAAACAGTAGGTGGCACAGATGAAATATTTTGATGAAGTCTATAAAAATGAAAGATTTGGATGCAACCGAATTTATCCCTAAAATGTATTAAATATTACGCGTGCTTTACCTCTGGTAATTAGGAAGGATAAAATAAGGGCTCGTTTGGTAGAGATTAAAATTAAAAAATTAGCCGTTATTGTTGACTTTTATCAGACGAGTGAGATCAATAACAACCATATTTTCAATTTTAAACGATTTTTTAACCCTCTTAAACAGGCTCTAAGTACTAATAGGAAGCGTAAAATTAATTAATCAAATGAATTATTGAGGAGTCGAAGTCTTATATGGGACGGCGCACTGATGTTATCATTACCAAATAAAAACTCTATTACACAGTTGAAATTTGTAATATCTAATGATTCTAATCATAATCTTGTCATGTCCGCCCGCCCGCCCGCCCAATCCCCATTATGTTTTGTCCCATTGCATTTGATTGGTTTTTAATTTCTACTTTGAAAACTCAAAATATCTACTAAAACCTGAATTGGTCCTCCGCCACAATTTTCATAATTAATTATATATTCTGTTTTCAACAAATAATTAATTTCTTATAATATTTTGGCTTTGAACCAAAGCTATGCTACTTCCCTATTTGCCATACTTATCATTAGATTTAAACTAATAACTTCTTTGTCTTTGTTTAATCCTAATGATGTGTTTGAACCACATTATTTTGAAATAATGTATTTTAGAATAGTATATTGATGAAGAATGTGTGGTTGAAAAAAAAGGAAAAATTATTGATGTGATGAAAAATGTTATTTTATCAAAGAATGTGTAGTTAAAAATTACTAGTAAAATAAGAATGAAAATTTTAACGTGGCTCAAACATGGACTAAACTTTTTTCCTCTCTAATTGCAATAATCTCTCTTAATTTACATATTAAAATAATAATTAATATAGCCCATGTTTGACAACCATTATTTACAATACAATGTTTTGAATAGTGATTTTTAGAAGAATGTGGGATTAAAAAAATGGAAAATCTAGATTTATATGTAGAATATTTTATTATTTAAATGAGTGATTAAAAATAAGTACGTAGAAAAAAGAGTTTTCAAATAAGGACATAATAAAACTGGAGATATTGCTTTAACAAGATTGAAAATTGATACTCAATTTAGTATCAGAGTTCAAAAAATAGTCGAATTTCAATCAAGCCACCATCTCATAAATACATGTCGATAGCAAGATCCAACACCGTTAAGACATAATGAAATTTCGAATTACACTTCTCACCAAGATAAAATATATAACTTCTTTCTCCAATTATTTTTAACATTTTTCTAATTGACCGTGCATATTACATCCCAAATGCATTGTTTGATTCCTATTTTTTAGAGTGTGTTTGATGCACATTTTTTAGGAAAGAATGCATTTTTTTATGATGTGATGGTGAATATGTGGTTGAAAAAAAAAGTTATTGATGTGATGAAAAATATTATTTTATAGAAAAATGTGTGGTTGAAAATGAGTAGAAAAATGAAAATGTTGCTCAAACAGTGTGTTAATTGGAAAAATCAACAAATCTTGTATACTACGACTAATGCTCCATACTAACGATAACGTTATTTTCATAAAAAAAAAAAATATACTGAAAAAACGCATTTTCTGTTGATGCTATTTTGTTCTTTACTTCCCTCCAAGTATCCGTCCCCACTCCCCACCTCTTTATTTTGTTTCTTTTGTAGTTGACTAAAGATAAAGAAAAAAGCTGTAGGTATAGGATTCTTAACCAGGAAAAAAAAAAAAACAGGGTGCTAACTCCAATGAAAATGTGCCAAGGGCCCAAGTGTATTTTCTATTGATTTTCTACATTTTTCCTGTAGTACAGACTGATTGGTGAATATAATTTACAAATAATATAGCTATATATATAGCTGCATATAGTCCCCAAGAACCACCACCACCACCACGCAGTCCTAGTCGTCGCCTCTATTTCTTCTATCTTCTAAAGGAGTTGCAGAAGTTGATCATAATGACAAAGGTACACCCGAAAGCCACCATCCCAGCGGCAGCGCCACCCTCTACCAATGGCTCCCCGGTGGTGCTGACCGTGTGGAAGAAATCGCTGCTATTTAACTGCGATGGCTTCACCGTGTTTGACGCCAAGGGCAACCTAGTCTTTCGAGTTGACAATTATATGTCCCATAATAAAGCTCAAATTTTTCTCATGGACGCTTCCGGCAGCTCTCTCCTCACTATCCGTCGCAAGGTACGTTATTGTCCAATATAATTCTATTGTGGCCGGTGAACGTATCAATCTTGAAATTTATGTGCTCGTTTTTAGTCTTGGTCTATTGGAATTACGTGTTTGATCTTAAGGACTCCGATATCATAATCTTGAAGTTATATTTTTGAAAATCAACCCTTATATGTACGTTGTATAGTTTTTTCATATCTATTCAACGTGAGACTTACCCTTTAATACTGTGTATCAGAACCTGAGCTGGTTGGTGTTTGATGGTGAGACTTCAACAAATCCGAGGTTTTCGGTGAGGAAAAACATCAATCTCTTGAATACGAAGTGCTTAGCTCACATTCGCTCCCCGGGCGGGAATCCAAAAGCGGTTCACGTGATTGAGGGGTCCTACGTGCAGCGGTGCTGTGCCATGTTCGATGAAAACCGGCGGCAACTGGCAGAGATCAAGCCGAAAGAGGCAGCCGTCAAAGGCGTAGCTTTTGGAATGGATGTATTCCGTCTGATCGTAGAGCCTGAATTCGATATGGCTACTTCCATGGCTATTGTCATCATCCTCGATCAGATGTTCGGGTCTTCCACCATTTCCCGGCGGGGTCTTTGAATTTGATTTCGTCCCAAATTTTGTCACCAAAATACAAGGTTTAATTTCGTTTCGCATTTAGCTTGATCTTTTCCTTTTTGATAAAAGATTAAGCTCTTCTCTTAAGTATACATGATATAGCATAGGTATATGGATCACTCAATAAACTAATGGAGCGATCCATCTGCTCCATGTATTTGCTATGTACGACTGCAAATCCTTGAACATGTTTTATATTTTTCAGGGAGTAGTCGAACTTGATTGTGATTATTAATTAGCAGTTTCATGTAATTGTTCTTGGATCAATGAATACTTCTTTTTAATTTCTAAATTTCACACCATCTTGAGTAATTTCGGAGTTTGAAAAAGTTTTAATTTTATCAATTTCTTAGATCTGTTCAATTTTTACTCACGAGTATTGCACATATACAAATTACTCATTTATATCTATTTATAAACACTTCCGAACCAACAAATTAATAGTTATAGATTTTGATTGGAATTATGAGATGATCAACTACATATATCAAATTTTTACCAATCCCAAATTGGAATTGAATTTTGTATACACTATATTTGTAGCGAAATATACTTCGAAGTTCAAATATTGTCGAAACACTAGAGAGAGGCTGGAAAACTTCACTTCGATTGCCACAAACTAACCCATCAAAGATCAAGATGGAGATAGCAATATCACAAAGGGATGAAGAAGAAAACAGGAAGCAATGGTTGAACTCCAATCACCCAAGATGGCTGCCCTTTCTTTTTCACCCTATTGCACACACTCACATCACTTACTCCGGTTGCCCTCTTACTAACCCACAAAGGATCTAGATGAATGGTGCTAGCAATATCACAGGGGTAGGAAGAAGAAGGAAGTAATGGTTGAACACAAACTTTCACCAAGACGGCAGCCTTGCTCACTTTCACTCTATAGCGCACAAACCACACACAAACGGCTGAGGCAAATGAAGGATGGATATAAAGACTAAGGTTAGATAACCACTAATTGGGCTAAGTGTTATGGAGTAAATGGCCCAACAAACTGAGACCAAGATTTGACACAAATGGGCCAACAAAAAAGGCCATTATCAAGTGAATTAGGTCATGAGTAACCTTAGTTAATTAAGCTGTTTCCAATGGCCCGATTTATTTTCGTGTCGAGCCAATCACCACGGTGTTGATGTAATTAATATATTGAATATCAAAACCTTATAAATCTCCACTTTAATACCCAATAAACATGCAAGCAAACAACACAATGTTTACACTTACATAACCAAGATAACCAAATGAGATTGAAATCACAGACATTGCATCATGTTTTACATTCGAAACACATATCATATATGCTTCATGTACTCACCAAGGGCTAAGGTCAAGAAAACCCCAATAGAAACATATAATCACAGTAATCAATCAAGAGCATATAAAACATGCGATGAAGATATAATATACAGATCTTTCGAATATGTTCAACAAGCAAAGAACATCATACAAACACCAAGTTAGTCAAGTAAATGGCCAACATATACAACAAATACATAAATGATCCCATGAAAAGATCTCAGCACAATTATCCTACCACATTCAGTGTATCGCTTTTCTCGAGAACGCATATTTTCTCTTATCACCAACCATGTTCACTAGACTGGTCACTTCTCACGCCTACTGGTAAATCACTATAGATCTTAAATCCATGGGATGATCCTCTATCACTACCTCACATCTTTCAACCTAAGTGAATAATGAGCCTTCACCTAATAGAAGTGATATGAGTGTCATTCTCTCACTCCACCCGATCAGGTTTCTGAGATAGATGATTCTAAACATTTAATCACATCTCGTAATCCAATTGTCACTCTCTACGTCCCCCGTACATAATACTAATACACCATGATGCATCTTTACTCTACATTATCAGTTGACATATTTATTGCTAATGCACCTATTAAAGAGAAAACACACCCAACATTAATCTTCACAATATAATCTCAACCATCATGCAAAATCGATACATTTGGAGACCACAAAGGTTAAGGCTCGTATTAAATCGACACACACACACACCACAAGGTTATTCTAACACCAAAGCTAAAGGAGTCCATAAATGATTTATCCCACAAAGGGAAGGGTGGATGTGGCACTCACAAAGAAAAGATAAGGAAAAGTTGGTTACTTCACTACACTCACAAAAGAGGCCCACAAAGAGGAAGATGATAATCTACACATCATATTATCTCACATATTACACGATTTTCAAAGATGATGTAGAAAATGATTGCCCCTCTTTCTTTTCACTACCACACTTTATCATAATACTCACAAGCAAAAAGGAGTATGCCACTAATAGATTTCACACAGATGCATAAATAGTAACTGTGAATACTTTTAAATTTTAATAAACCTCACTCGGCTCATGACTAGACCTAGTGACAATGTTCCCATCACATTTCTCCTCTTATTTCCTTTTATTATTCTTCCTAGAATAATCTCTTACAAAGTGACCAAATTTATGCAATTCTAACATCTTATACTTACCCTCCCGATTTAGACCTACCCCAAATTCGACCTTTCAAGTTTGTTACCAAATTAAAAATTCACATTTGCCATTAAAAATACCAAACTCAAAATGTGTTTTTTTACTCCAAAAATGTACAAAGCACAAAATGCAATCAAACACGACCACAAGCAAATTAGAAACACATGTCACATAGAATAGCAAGTCAAACTTTTCAAAGGTCACACGCAATATTACTGGAAAAAATATGACAACGGTATCAACTAAAACAAGAGCACAATATATCAAGTTCATACTGAAATCAATATATCAAATTCGGAGAGAATTCAAGGCACGAATTAACAGATAATAACCTAGGTCGAGCACAGGCAATGATTACCTTCCACGGTAACCTCAAACCTAATGTCACCCCACATGATAACTTTTAACACGAAAAGTAAATAGCTACCTCACATGATACTTTAACTTTAATAATAAAAAAAGAACACGATATCGAACAGACCAATTCTGTTGGTCCGTAATTAAGGGGAGATGCAAATTTTTACAATTTTAGAGCCACTACTATTCGTCCTAAAGCTTCCACCAATTGTAGTGACACGAACACCAAAACTCAAATGCCGAACATCCAAGGATAAAATCGTCCAAACCAGGGTAATTATACTACCACAACAAATTTTATTAAGTACACCACAATTTTTTTATTTACTTAAATATCCTTTAAGTAAAATTATATAATTAGGATTTTAATATACATTTTAATTAAATAAATTATTGTTACACCACAAATATAAAACCTAATTTTTTTCTTTCTTTTTCCTCAACATCTCATTGCTCATGGCTTTTTTAGTGGCTTTTGCTTTCTGCAAGATAATTTTTTTCCTCACGGAAAATGAATATATACTCTATTTGACCACGATTTACTGATTAATTTTTTCAATCTATTTTTCAAGTTCAGAATTTAAGAATTTGATTTTTTGTTAATTCGAGCAAGTTTATTATGAATTTAAAACAATCAAAAGTGTGCTGCGTGCAAGTTTATTCTGATTACCTCAATCTTGAGTTCTCTTCTTAATCAACTCATCAAAACTGTCATAATTATGAAGATAACCTCTAGGCACTTTCATTTCCGAGTTGACGTCTTCTTGAAGCAGTCCTATAGAAATTATATATATTTGCTTTCAAAAAAATCAGAATGAAGGGAAAGACTAAGAAAAATGAGGATTAATATTGGGTGATAAGTACACCACAATATTGTTTTTTTTTTTTTCAATTTTTTTTTATTAAATTAGGATTATAATTGTAAATTTGTTGTGGTGTATTTATTAAAATTATATTTTAATTGTGGTGTGATTATAATGAGGTGTTGTAATTAAAATTTGTAGTGGTAATATAATTACCCAAATTGAAAATGAACACAACCGCAGAGTCCGTAATAACATCAGGAACAATCTACCTTTTTGGACCACCACTGGTATCCTCCCTATGCGTTCGCATGTGTCGTTGCCATCACTACACATGGTCTCCAACCATTGGTGCCGCTTCTGTCGCGACAGCCTGTTAGGTGTACCTAGACTTGCTAACATTTGTAGTGGAGTATACTTCAAATCTTGAAAAAATCGGGCTTAGTCAACACCAAAGAGAAGCTTGAAAACCCGAAATGCAAATTCACTTCAATTGCCACAAAGGATCAATGTGGATGTAGCAATATCATAAAGGGAGGAAGAAGAATAAAGGAAGCAATGGTTGAACTCCAAACATCCGATACAGTTGCCCTTTCTTTTTCACTCTATTGTACACGCTCATAAGTCATATTAGTCACTTCGGTTGTCTTTTTACTAACCCACGTAGGTTCAAGGTGAATAGTGGTAGAAATATCACAAAGGTAGGAAGAAAAGAAGTATGCAATGGTTGAACACAAACTTTTATTGAGCCGATTGCCTCGCTCTCTTTCACTCACAACACATAAATGGCTAAGTCAAATGAAGGATGGATATTAAGAAGGGAAAAATTCATGGATCATACATTTACTTTACCAAAATCAAAAATCAGATCCAAAAGTTTAAAAATGCAAAAATCA
>CAIGRO010185075.1:0-11808 GCA_903798355.1 Fraxinus baroniana
CCTTGGCCCATGTAATTTCCTCATTAGATTATGAACATTTCAGCCCACTAAAAAGAGGAGCAACAAAGGCTATTGAAGAATTGGGATGGTTGTGGCCCAATGGTACTCTTTTACGTGGCAATTACACCCAACCATGTTTCAATTTCAAAAATCAAGTTAGAATTAGATGTACAAAACTCAGGTCATAATTAAATTTTTAACATTAATAATAATATTATTAAATTAATTAACCTACCACATCCAATCACCCACCTCAACAATCCCTAATTTATTTTACACCATCTATTATACTCTTTCATTTCACACTGATCGCACCTCCGTCGACAACATGACTAGCAGCGATGACAGGAGCAATGTCGTGGTGGTTATGGTATTGTAGAAATGATAAGGAGGTTGAGTGTGGCATTGGTCGTGCAATTGGTGTCGGAGGTGGCGATGTTGGTGGAAGACTTGAGGAGGTAGTGGTGCGGTGGCAACATGTTTTGTGGTTGTGGTGTTAGCGACGGTGGTGGTTTTGGTGTTGTAGAGTCTAATGGTATATTTGAGGATGAGGTGGTGGTAGAAGTAGTATAGATGTGGTAGTGCAAGTGGTGGTGATGGTCACAAGTGGTGGTGGTGCGGTGGTGGGGGTAAGGTGGCTCGACATTTGATTGGTGTCAGTTGAGGGGCCGAGGTGGGATGAAAACCGTTTGTGACTAGTTATTTGTGTACCAACTATTTAGAGTGGGGTGATGGGATGAAGGTAGTTGTGACCAACTATATCGGTGTTTGAGACCAACTTTTTGGTTAATTTGTGAACAACTATTGGTGTCAATGGTGGGGTGGGTAGGGTGGTTGGGGTAGGTTGAGATAAAAAGTAATTGTGCCAACTATTTGGGGTAGAATGGGATGAAGAGTGTTTGTGACCAATTATTTGGATGTTTGTGAACAACTATTGGTGTCGGTTGTGGAGTTAAGGTCGGGGTGAGATAAGTATGTTGTGAGGATGTAGGGTGTCTTGTGATCAATTAATTTGATAATCTATGACCATTAAATAAGGTGTGACCTATAAAATTTGTGATTGTGAAATAATATGTGACGGTAATTTCATAATTTGTGACTAAGAAATAAGTTGTGACTTATAAATTTTATGATATGTGTCTGTAACGTATGTAACTGTGAGTAATATCATTTATCTTGAAAAGTTAATTTAAAATGCCGTTCAAAAGCCTACGCCTTTTAAAATAATCTAGAAAAGAAAAATCTAAAGACAATTTGTCCTAGCGGACATCGATTCGTCCAACGGTCAAATTTTTAACATTTTTTGTACATTTCTCAAGGCATCTAAATGCGATACAACGGAGAAGGTTAATGGGAAGGAAGTAAGGTAGTTTAGCTGGTGCGGAGGGCTATTTAAAGCACACTTCTAGGATATAAAAAATTTGTGATTGTGAAATAATATATGACAGTAATTTCATAATTTGTGACTAAGAAATAAGTTGTAACTTATAAATTTTGTGATGTGTCTGTAACGTATGTAACTGTGAGTAATATCATTTATCTTGAAAAGTTAATTTAAAATGCCGTTCAAAAGCCTAAGCCTTTTAAAATAATCTAGAAAAGAAAAATCTAAAGACAATTTGTCCTAGAGGATGTCAATTCGTCCAACGGTCAAATTTTTAACATTTTTTTTTTAATTTTGATGCACAAAGCTAGTTTGGTTGTCGTTCAATAAGCGGACGTCCGAATGGATTGTCGAGTTGGTTAGAAATTTTGGCATTTTAACTGCTATAAATATCACTTCACTTTATTTTCAAGATAACACTTTTAAGAGCATTTATGTGAGATATTTTTTTTAACAAAGCTACATTGATTTATCTTTATAAATCATTCACTTTGAAAAACTTTTGTTGGAATTAACTTTTGAAAATCATTTTACTCATCAAAGTTTTTTTCACCTAATACTTGAGTCTCATTTATTGTTATTCATTAAAGTGTTAAGCCTTTTTCTCTCTTAGTACTTAATTTAACCATATCATTTATTAAAAGAGAAGTTTCAAATTGTAAAATCGCTTTCCTATCAAATTTAAGGGTCGTGTTGAGGTCCCGAAAATCTCAACATTGTATAAGGATCTGTGTTCTTTGTTTGTAAGTCACTGGAAGCATTGTAAAGTGTTGGATTGCACTACAAATCAAATAACATAATGAAAAGACCTTATTTGTGCCAGAAAGCTTGGTAACGGAGGACGTAGATCGTTGTTTTGGATCAAACCTCCACAATGATATCGTTTGCATCATCTATCTCCCTTTTACTTATCGCATTTACATTTGTGTTTATTATATGATTTTATAATTTTTAGACTTAACTTGCTTGAATTTATATTAATTTGTCGAAAAAGTGTTAATAATCAATTCACCCCTCTTGATTAGCCATTCTTGAGCTATCAGTTCAATACTTTTTACCCATTTTATGGTTGCTATTACTTTAAACAATTCTCTTATCTAAGTTTCCATGATCATGCAAAATCCTATAAATTATATATTTTAGGGATCGAGTATAGTAAGATACAATTTGTGTATATAGTTTAAAATCAATAGATAAAGTTGGACATTTTATATTGATAAGATTGTATTTTTCGTATTGAGATTTATCTAGATTCGAGAAATAAGAAAAATGATATGTTCGGAGCACTTTGAACAAGACTGCATAGATGACTTATTCATGACTATTAAGAATAAAACTCTACTCGTTCTTCAAATGAGTCACCTAAATCTTTAGTGAGTAATGCACTTTTAGTTTCTAGCTCCATTTTTTACGTGCGAATGAGTCAAATCATGATTGGATGATCGATCTTGGTGCTTTGGTAATTAGAAGAAACAATTTCAGATCATATACTTGCAATATAGAAATCTATTAATATGTCGTTGATATTATTATTTCTCTGAGGTATTCTCAATGGACAATTTAAACTGAGCTCGGTAGTCTGGATGAGATTGTAGGAAACTATATTGTCATTTGTTCACGACGATTTGGCTTTATGAAAATGTGACTTAAAGGGCTATACATATTCGAAGGGCAAATCGATCATTTATCATCTCCAATAGATTGATAGTCAAATGGGGGTTGATTTATATTGTGATGATAGAGGATAATATTATAATATCATGGCTCGCTTCCATAATTATCAATTGACCTGAGAGTGAAATTTCGGTTCTTTGGTAAAATGAATCGAAATTGATAGATAAGTTTCAATTGATCAAGAGTTGACCAATTTGGATACATCATCTATTGAATCTCGGGTTCTGTGAGCACGTTTTGGTCCCTCTCTCTCCAAGATAGACGTAGGACTTAATTGGACTACTACAATTAGTCTAAAGAAAATTGTGCAAATTACATGTTGCCATAATTATTAAGATATATATGTCGCTTAAGGGCCATATTTGAAGGTTCTAGAGTTTTTGTACATTTCTCAAGGCATCTAAATGCGATACAAGGGAGAAGGTTAATGGGAAGGAAGTAAGGTAGTTTAGCTGGTGCGGAGGGCCATTTAAAGCACACTTCTAGGATATAGTCCTACATCTATGTTATAAGTGAATTTAAGCCATTATTTCCATTACCTTTTTTGGAGTTAAAACATCCTTTCTATATTTGGTTTCTTTTTCACTACAGTAATTTTTTATTGGTAAATTTTATATATAAAATTCAAACNATTTAAAGCACACTTCTAGGATATAGTCCTACATCTATGTTATAAGTGAATTTAAGCCATTATTTCCATTACCTTTTTTGGAGTTAAAACATCCTTTCTATATTTGGTTTCTTTTTCACTACAGTAATTTTTTATTGGTAAATTTTATATATAAAATTCAAACAATATCGATGCAGTTAATGAACTAAAGCTGTGAAACTGCAAATATGAAGGTAAATTTTAGAGTTAAATTTGTTTCAACGGTTTAGTGACATGGAATGGCCTCAATCTGTCAACTTTCCTAGAAGGTTAATATGTAAAGTAGCT
The DNA here is from genome assembly GCA_903798355.1 of Fraxinus baroniana. Taxonomy (NCBI): domain Eukaryota; kingdom Viridiplantae; phylum Streptophyta; class Magnoliopsida; order Lamiales; family Oleaceae; genus Fraxinus; species Fraxinus baroniana. The sequence continues at coordinate 3,996 of CAIGRO010185075.1, forward strand.
AGATTTTCTTATAATTCCAAGATATCTTCGTGTCTAACCGATATGAGACTTTCATTATGTCACCGACAATTTTGTCTTGAACAAAGTACTACATCATAATGGTCCTCGCAAATTATCATCTCAATAACTCCCAAGACATTTTTCATCCATCTTCTTTCAACCAGAAAGATTAGCATACATCATTTGTATCACACTAAACTAATTATGCCATAAAGTTCCATCAAATTGAGAGTTTTTCATCACGAGATCTCCCGTCATCGCAATTACTTGGGTTCCGCAACTTCATTTATCTTTTTCACATACATCTAAAGATTCATCTTAAATGTTCACACGACTAACTCTAGAGCATGAATCTAAACTACAGGTTGGGAAATGAAGTTCATTCATAATAAGTTAATGGACTCAATAGAGTAGTCCATCCCATCTATCTTCAAACTAAACTTGAATTAATCCTTTTGTTGACCCCTTTTTGTAATGATTACGTAGAAGATGCTTTATGATGCGAGACAAAAATATTTAGCACGGACAATTTGATCAAAGATGGTTTCACATAAACAAACAACGACAAACAATTTAACCAAAGCAGGAGTAATCTAAATTCTAGCAAATAAATATGGAATAAGTCAAAAGAGAAGATAGAGTGTAGTTTTAAGTGTAAAGGGTTGCATTCTATTTCAAATGGTATAATTTGTGAGTTTTATAAAGTTCTAGTTGACGTGGTACCCGTTGAATAATAAACATGTGGCGTCATTTCCCATATCGAGGCCTCACATCACTCAGTCTGCTATGTATTTAATACATTAACAACGGGTCAGCCACCCTATACCCTAGGCTGACAATCGTGACATTCATTATTACAAACGTTATATCAATTATTCCTAAAGATTCCTTGCAGATCCTCTAAAGGACTACAAGGGCTTCGGCCTTGGGAAACTTCATATTGGAAAGAGCTTTGGCTTCTTCTTTGAGGACTTTGGCTAAGGGGCCTTCATTGTTTGACCTCTTTATTTTGATCAATTCAGTCTTCGTTGACTTGGCCAAATTTGACTTACATCTCCACGTGGACTATGACATGGTCTTCTGACTAGAGTCTCAACGGCAAGGTACAACAATAGTCCCTCAAGTCTAGGCACGACTATTCATGTAATGCATGGACTTCCATTATAAAATTTTTGTTTTGTTGGGATGGTTTTTACCACACTACAATAGTCTCCCAAGTCTAACTAAAAATATTCATATTATAATTAGAGTTTAAATGTAGTTTACTTATATGAATTACTTATCGAAGTTGTTGACTGACACTGTATCCTTTGAAACTTATGATTTTGTGGGAGAAGCTGGGAAGCATCAGCTGGTCAGATTTGATCCGAGGCTTTTCAATCTGAAGTGGCTTTACACATCTGAAGCCACTGAAGTCATGTTGAAGACTGAAGTGATTTGCCTCTGTTACTTGCTAAGGTAGTAGCTTGTTAATACTACTACTACTACTACTACTACTACTACTACTACTACTACTATTATGGAAATGTTGGGAACATGAAGCACCCTTGCATATTATGCCAAAATGATTAGCTATCTTGTACGTTTTCGAGAAAAAATGTCGGCAACGTTTCAACTTTCCATACATGCAATCGTCGCCATATTTATTTCTCAATGATGATAACTACATGCTTGTTTTACGGGAAGCAAATGCATTGGCACGTATGGATCAGACGCTCTGATCTAAATCATAGAATACGAAGAGACAGATGCTATAGATGTCTTGGACCGACCTTAAATGAACGGTTAGATGGTTAGGATTTAGATCCAATGGTTGGGATTGATGCCCCACGTCTATAAAAGGCAAATATTGTATCCATTATATTCTTTACTTTGCGAAGAAATGATTTTCTACACTCATTTCCTTGCATCCAAAAATTCTTTGAGACCTTTTCTCCGATCGGTGATCTTTCTCATTCATTCCTTAAGTTTGTGAGTATTTATTCTTCTCCACTTCTTCATTTGTTCCTGTTTTTCTTGAAATCATGAGCTCTTCAAACTTTGGTAGGGAAAACCTAGACTTATTTATGGTGGCATTTGAAATGGAAGTGATTATAACGAATATAGTCGACCTGGTTCAAACCATTAGAGCAAGCAAGAGCATGTTGAGCCCTAGAAAAGTTCATTTAGGTTATGATGCTAACTAGGTAGCTGCCAAGGTTCCGTTAAATGTTACAGCTGCTCACATTGTAGAAATTAGGGAAAAATAATGTATCCCTTACATAATCAAACAACTAGCCCCTTTACTTGATGAGAAAGCCTGCTTTCTTAGGCTAGGAGACCTTCTGAATGGGGGGATTTTTTTTGTCCTTCATCCATTCTTTAGGGTCGTTCTCAAGTCATACAAGCTAGCACCTACGCAGCTCATCCCCAATGCATGAGCCCAGCTAGCGGGGACTTAGTTTCTGTAGAAAGAGACCTCCCCAGATGAGGACATGCCCTTCTATGTTTTCCTAACTCTTTTCCAACCTAGGGTCTTGGGGAAGGGAGATTTAAATAGTTGGTATTCGCTGTGTCCCTGGTGAGTCCACTCTTTTTTTGTGATAGGTCTTCATTCATCAATCAAATGGTATAAGGAAACCCGATTTTGGGTGAATGATAGGTGGCAGATTTGTGAGAGGATAGGGTCCATTAGCTAATAGTTCTCACTCACTACTTAGAAGCTTGTGAGTGTATTTTTTTATTTTTTTCAGGTATACTTGCATTTATCACATGCTTATGGTAGTTTGACCCCCTCCATTTTACAGTTTCGGTAGATCGTTTCGATCTTTCCAAAGCTAAATTGGGCATGGTAGAGGACATATATCATCGTCACCTATCTTCACACAAGTTCGAATGCCTCATATTAAAACGAAAAACGTAGAACTTTGATCATAATTTCCATTTATTCTTTTATAGAGATAATTTACTAAAACTTTTTAGATTGAAGAGGGTTTTGAGAAGAAAAAATACCAACATCAGATATGGCATCGATTTTTGCAACAATCTCCACCTTCGAGAAGAAGAAATACAAACCCTCCTTTATTACAGGCAAGCAGATCAAAGACCAGATTGAGAAGGCCAGTAAGAAGGGTGTTGAATCGGAGGGGTACCTAGTATCAAAGAGTAAGGAAAAGGAAAAGATTGTGGAATCCCCTAAAAAGAGGTGCATCTTCTTGCCTACATATGTATGAGGGTCAGTAGCATGTCCTCCATTGCCCCACACTTTCACATCTAGCCCTTGCCGGAGAGAAATTGATTACAGCTTCTATTGTTGTTGCAAAGGGGATTTGAAGAGGCCACATTCCATCGTACCCCTGAGGTAGGAACTAGTGAAGAAAAACAAGACTACCAAAGGCTATTCTGCTAGTTAATGGGCTTCTCCCAAGGTCAAACTTACTTTGATCAAGAATGATGAGCTGGCTTCTGAAGCTCCGACCATGCTCCCATCGGACATCCAAACGGCTACCACCACCTTTAATAAGTACTAGATAAGTAGCAGAATCTCGTACAGTCCTTCACCACGATGGTAAACCAGACGGGGAAGGCCTTTGGGATGGCCATAGAGGCTAATGTCCTCTTTTAAGACCTTCAAAAGAAAAATAAAGACTTCGCTGATAAGGCCTCCAGGGCCGAAGAAGAGGCCAAGAAAGCAAAATCTGACATTGAGAACATCAGGAAGCAACAAGCTGAGGAGTCCATGAAAATCGTCTCTGTTTTGGCAGAGATTGAGAATTTGAAGAAAAAAATTCACTAGTCACAAAGTGAAGTATCTTCTTAGACTAAGCGAGTGGAGACTTCAAATGCACATCAACAAATAGCTGCCAAGGCCCTGGAAGCTTCAAATAAAAAATGTACCATGCTGAAGCAACAAGTGAAAGGGCTAAATTTTAGAATTGGTGGCTTGATTGAAGAAACGGAGGCGGCTTAAGATGAAGCTCAGTCTACTGGCAACGAAACGGTAAAGCGTTACTTAGCCAGATTTCACCTAACAAAAGAGTACGAGCGTTTCACCAAGTATTGGCAGAGGAACGCTTACACTGAAATGGTGGAATGGATTGAGGTTCATTCTTAATTCGTCAACACGTCTGAGCTTAGGTTAGGATTCTTGGAATAAGGCGAACCCTAGACCTCTGCTGATAAGTGCATTTTTACACACTTATTTTACTGTCAAAATATGAAAAATTATTGGTTAATATGTTGAAATATGGTTTAATTCTATGCAATTCATGTTTTACAAGACAACATGATGAATGTAGCGGAATTGAGAAGAAAAAGGAAAAAAATGGACCAAAATGAAAGAAAATAAAAGTTTAGGGACTAGATCGTAAATATCCAAATGTTGGTTCAGAAGGCTAAATGGGATTTGAAAGAATTGGAAGCTACTTGGTTGAAAAGAATAGGCTTTGGATGAATAATTGGAGAAAATAATGTAAAAATAGCAAAATTCAAAGTTTGAGGACCAAATTACAAATACTCAATAGTTGATTCGGACTACAAGAAGATACTTTCAAAATTGTTAGAAGATAAATGGATGTAATTAGAACTAAAAAATTAACGGATATGATAAAAATATTATCGAAATCAATCTCCAATTCGCACAAGATATATTCCAAATTTTTAGTCAAATATTGAGACCCATTTTTTGCATAGTAAACGTCCGAATTGGAAGAAATTTGTTTCTATCAAAGTTGTATATCTTTGAGTAATATTTCTAACTCACTTTTAATTTCCTAAATCGGATATCAAGAGAGAAAGGTATGATCAAAATACTAACTGTTGTGCAGAGATAAAAAAAAAAAAAAATCGCGTGCGAATGCAACTTTCCTTATTCGATTGGAACTCTTTTGGAAACTAATTTGGACGTAATTCTCATCCAATTTTTTACTCCTACAAATACTTAACAGCAAAATACATATTGGGAATGCCTCTCATCTTTTGGCTCAAGAACTCTATGAAGAACTAAACAATTTGGTAAAGTAAGGGAGGAACTCATTGGATTTGGTGATTTCACACTTTTATTTGTGTAATTTGTTGTTTTTCTTGTTAAACAATTTTAGGTTTATATTTTTTTCTTCATAAATTTATTTTGAAATTGGTTTAACTCTTATTATATTTTTCATAGACATTAGTCATACTTTTTCTATTGAACGATTGAAATACTTGATGAATTTCAATCTAATTTATTTTATTGGTGTGATTATTTATTGTCTTATGTTTGATGTATATGGTCGATTTATAATCTAATTTCAATAAATAATTGTGGAAAATTGTTAGAGAAAATCTAGATTCTAGGGTTACATTTGAATTAAATTAGTTTTTAACGATAAATCTTCCGATTAGAGTGTCATGATGAAAGCCTCTAATTGAGTTATAAAAATTGAATAATTGACGTTGAATGATCCGATCCAATTGAGGGAATTCTGATGTTTCAGTGTTTTAACTCATTGATTTTAATTTCATTACCTGATCCATTGATATTTAAGTTTTATTTAGGAAAATAAATCATTTTCAAACAATTCACAAAAAAAACCCTAATATTTTGAACCCTGAGTATTTTTCCATGTCCATGTGGAATTGACACCCCAAAGTTATGCTACAATTACCACGTTATTATTTGGACGTAATCAAATTTTTGCGCTGTTGCCGGATAGACGGTACCAAACAATAAGGGATCGACTCAAAATGGTGACATCGTTCATTTACTATTGTTTTTAGTTAATTTAATATTCTTATTTGTTATTTTTATTTTATTCTCATATAGTTCTATTTTTTCTCGTGTTTTATTATTAGGGATCAAGACGAGCAAGAAAACTCTACAGAAGGACCTTTTCCAGTGTTTGGATCTCTTTCTAATCATATCTTTGATATTGCATCTATTGCCGCGAACACCACACTACACAACACCATGGCTGATAGTGAACATGGTGATATGCCTTTTAGGGCTTTACAGGATTATCTTCACCCCACACGCACATCCATACCATCATGCCTAATATTTTCACATAATATGCCACGTATGGATCTTAAACTGAGAATAATTCAACTTCTTATCAATTTTCACGAGCTCCAAAATGAAAATCCATACATGCACATTAGGAAATTGGATGAGGTGGTAGAAACCTTCCACAATCAACATGATACAACGGACGCAGTCAGGCTTAAATTTTTCCTATTTTCACTTAAAGAAAGGGCAAAAAGCTGGTTGCATTCCTGGAGACCATGTTCGGTTGGGACTTAGGCCAAAATAACTCAAGCGTTCTTAAATAAATACTTTAACCACCATAAGACTAGTGCCCTTAAGAAGAAAATCTCATCATTCACTCAAATGGATAATGAAACCTTATACAAAGCTTAGGAAAGATATAAAGAGCTACAAGTTCTTTGTCCCCACCACGATTATGAGAGTTGGCGATACGTGAGCTATTTTTATGAGAGATTAACACCTAGAAAGCGTCAATTCATAGAGATGATGTGTAACGGTGAATTTCTATAAAAAGATCCTGATTAGGGTATAGAATACATGGATGACCTTAAAGTGAAAGCTCATACATAAACTAGATCTAACGCCATTGAGAGTACCAATAGGTCAAACCACAAGGAATTCCATTAGCACAGGTATCTATCATCTTAAAGAGGAGGATAGCCTTAGAGCCAAAGTAGAAGCCCTCACTAGAGAATTAAAAACCCTACGTGCTAATGACTCAAAATCTGCACAGATCATATCCAATGTTAAGTCTCTAGGACCCTGCTTTGTGTGTGGTGGAACTGATCATCTAGCACAAGAGTGTAGTACGTTTGCTGACATGAGAGGAGTTTAAGAGGAACACTGTAACACATTAAGCACATACAAAAAGCCTTATGCTCCATTCTCTGAAACCTACAATCCTGGGTGGCAGAATCACCCCAACTTCAGCTGGAAATCTGGAAACCAACAACCAACCCATCCATTTAGAGCCTTTAATGCACCTTCATATCAACCTGCAACTTCTAGGAACTCTTTAGAAGACACCTTACATGCTTTTATAGAGGCGCAAGGTAAGACAAATCAAAAGTCTAAGACTATGATCACTCAGGTAGTTGAGGAAAACAAAGAGATAAAGAATCGTATGCCTAAACTAGCTAATGCCTTAGTTGTAGGGGAGCGTGGGGAATTTCCTATTCAGCCTCAACCAAATCCTAAGGGGCGACACATGGTACAAACCTTAGGACCGAAAGAAAACAACCTTAGGAAAGTGAATGTCATAACCACTAGATCAGGGAAAATCGTAGAACTAATCCCCAAGCCTAGGGAACCTAAAAAGGAATCTAGTGAGTCTAAGGAGAGCATCACTAGTGAGGAAGTGGTGGAAAACCTGGTTAGAGTACCTTTCTCTAAAGCTCTTATGTAACGCCCCGAAAATTTTAGAATAGAATTTAATTCTTTTACATGCCATACTTTTATTTTTGAAAGTTTGAGGGACTAAAGTAATATATGTATTAACTTTAAATTTTGGACTAAATATTTAGATATTGTAAAAACAAAGTATATCAATATGGGTCTCTATGGATAGATCGTAATTAATCATGTAAATTAGGCTCGAGGAAAAATTAATTCGGATAAGTTAGTCTCAAGATATTAAAGTTCAAAGAAATTGTAATTTTTTTATTTTTAAAATCAAAGTAAATTGAGAGAGGGATAGCTACGTGAATGGATGTGGGATGATTATTTTTTTTAAGAATTCTATTTAATGTCAAGTTGCCAATACTATCACGTATTAGGATTAAAACCACATTTTTGTTGTGATAAGTATTT
>CAIGRO010185167.1:0-12746 GCA_903798355.1 Fraxinus baroniana
TTCTAAAATGAAAAATTTTAAAAATAAAATTATAAAAAAATATAAAAAAAATGATATTCAAAATTGAAAATAAAAATACTCTAAGCTCTTAATGATTATTTTTAAAAAAATTCTAAAAAAGTGTTTAAGTAAACACAGATAAAACATATTTTTAATCCACATCACTAATTTTCATTTTTATTTACTATATTTTGAACTCGATTTAATATTTTTTTTATCTAACTTTTATTGCGAAAAAAATATGAACAATACATCACTACAACAAAAATAATCGTTTGCAACATTTAAAAGGCAACATTTGTTGACAAATGTTGCCAAAGGGTCTTTTGGCAACATTTTAGTAAGTGAATGTTGCCATTGGTTAATATAAATGAGTTTTGACAACATTTTTTAGAAAAATGTTGCAGTAGACACCTTTAGCAACGTTTATTGAGTGTTGCGGAAGGTTTTCCCTTTAACAACGTTTAATAAACGTTGCTAAAAGCGAGACTTTTTGCAATGTTTGATAAACGTTGCTGAAAGTCACATTTCGCAACGTTTATCAAACATTGCAAAAATCTCGCCTTTCGCAACGTTTGAACGTTGCGAAAAGTCTCGCACAATTATTAAAAGGAAAACAATGGAAACCGCTCTCATTTCTTCGCACGGCTCTCATTTCTTCCCACAGCACTCATTTCTTCCCATTTCTTCCCACCGATCTCTCTTTCCCGTCACAAGCTCTCCTACCGGTCACCACCACTCGATTCCACCGCAAAATATATCCTCATTTCTCCTCTCCTCTCTCCCGCCTCCCAGTCGCAGTCCCAGACTCCACTCTCCCACACCACACATGTTCCGTTTTAGAGCTTCGCCCATTCCAACTCCCGTCGCTGGTCACCTTGCTCCTTTGATGAGGTAAGTTTCGGTTTTCCTCACTGTGTAACTGTGTCTGTGTTTTTAAAGCTTTGTACAAATAAGTTATTTGCACCCGAAATTGCCCTCCTACGAAAAATATCAATATGATAATTTTAACCTTTATCCCTACCCTCTTCCTTCCCACTCCGTCTTCTGCGGCAGGAATGCAAGTTTCAAGCTTCTGCAACTCTCAGTTTACCTCCATTTTTTGTTCTGCTTTGGCACGCATCTTTTCTCGAAGTCTTTCACTCTCTCTCTATTTGTTGATTGACCTTTTTGCCGTCCTAAAATCAAACTAAACGTTCTGTGTCTTTTTGAACCTCTATAGCATGATAATCATGGGGTTTCTTAACTATGAAAACTATTTAAAACCACCCTGTACGCTTTGCTTAGTTTTATATTTTCTGATGTTAGCGTAGATGCCCATTTCGATTTCTTGATGATTTATGTTCTTCGGCAGAAGTCTTGGAAATTTTATGGGGTTTTCAAGCTCTTGCTCTTCTCCTTTGACTTGGCTTTCTGATATTTTAGCAGATCTTCACAGTCATAGTTCTTATAAGGTTTATCGAAGGGCCTAGTCTTTATTTAATAGAGATTGAGCTGGATACTTTGAAAATTTTCCGTTCCTGGTCAAAAATAACAAAGAGATCATCAAGCATACGGGTTTTTCTTAAGTTTATTAAAGGTTGTATCTTTATAGCTAATTTTATTTTTGTAGTTAGTACCCTTTTGCTGTATCGTCTCAGGACAGCTTTTAACTTTGTAAATTAGGTTTTTCTGGGTACTCTGATGGGTTGAGGAGGATTCACAGCTAGTTCTGTCTTCGTATGGTGAAATTCTGGTGATTCCGGTGATTTTTGGACTGCCTATTTGGTTTGTTGGGTTAATTTCAGGTTAAAATTTCCATATTTGTTCGACGTGGGGTTACCCTTAATAGCAAGTGTATATGATTTTATGAAATTAAGGGAGATTGATGAATTGTTTGATGATTTAGTGATTGATTTTTCTGGGTACTCTGATGGGTTGTCAAGGCTAATCCCAGTCAAGGATTCTTTTGTATTACCAAAATATGGCTGCAACTGAGCACTACTTTGTCGAGTGGAAAGAGCAATATGTGTCAAAAGAGAGGGGCAATCGTGTGGTGCACTATTTCTTGAAGGATGATTCAGGGGAATCCATACTTGCTGTTGTGGGTACTGAGAGGAGTGTTAGGCACATGTTTTATGTTGTTTCCGAGGAGTTCTTGAATGCCCATGGGGCCAAGAACTCGATTCATACCGGGTTTAGATGGAGATCGAGGAGAGAGGTTGTGAACTGGCTCACTTCTATGCTGTCAAAGCAGCATATGCAAGCCGATTGCCCAAGTATGTTTTCTTATTTCCTCGTGTGTTAGCACTCTTGAATTGTTTGGCTGTGATGAATGTAGTGGAAGATTGGAGGGTTTACTTTTTTTTTTTAATTGTCTTTTAGCACCAAACTTTTGTTTATGACAATTGTTGTGAATTTTTACTTCTTCAAGTCCTGATTTTGGAAAAGAGACCACCTTTTTCTTATCCGTAATAGATTTCAATGGGGAATTCGAAGGTTGAATTAGTAGGATATAGTGCTTGATTTGTGAGCTTTTAGCATTAAAAACATAGATGCTCTGATAAATATCTGAAGTTTACTTGGGTTTGACATTGCAAAGTTCAGAATATGATGTCTGATTCTGGTTTGATTTCATACCTTGCTCACATAAATTCGATTTTTGAGATTTTCGGAATATTTCTCATGAAATGGAGTATTGTATTTTTCATAGCCGATAACCCTGAACATCTATTCATTACACAGGTCTTTTTATTCGTCTAATTCTATCTTTGCCTTTGGTATAAAAAAATTATTTGGACGTGAACTCTTGATATTCTCTGCTCCCCTTTAAATGCCAGCCAAACTAATGATGCTGTATACTTTGGCATGATATATATGTAAAGGAATGCCAATAAATAAAAAAAACCTGTTCAAAATTTAGCATCTTAGTATCCTTCTGAATGGACAGTGTCACCAAAAGAGAATTTTGCACCTGAAATCAATGCTCGGCACACCCATATGCAAGCTCAAAAGGGCCGTGTAGCAAGGAACTTGAAAGCTCATCATTTAGACATTGTATGGTCGGGCGTAGCATGGACCTGTGGTAAACAGCTCAAGCACTACCCAGAATTTTTCAGGAATGGGATTACGATACCGGTATGCTTCTACTCATCTATCAGTACTCACCAATAGAATGTAATAGATGGGGTCTTCTAACTGTGCATGCATAAAATGTAATGCATGAGGATATTTTTATGTCGATCATTGTTGAGATAGGAAGCAAGGATACGCATTTGGTGCCGGTGAGTTGGTATCCGACATGTATCAAACGTGGACACTTGGCTGACACACGTCAGATACACCATGTCGCTTGTCTATTTAATTTTTTAAACTGGTGGACACATGCCCAACAAGACTGACGATTCCGACACATCGTAAAACCAAAGCCTGCATGCCATGACTGTTTAAAAGTAATCAGAAAGAAGGTGACCTGACCTAGTTTATCTTCATTCTCTATCTTTGAAACCCTGGCTTTGTTTCATCAGTGTCGTGGGTGGCAATAATCCGGCAATCGGTGTTGGATGCCATTGGTTCTTTCGTTATCATCAGCCTAGAAAAAGAACTTGAAAACCTAGCTTTCTTTTCTTTTAATTTTGTCAAACCCCAGAATTTTTTTATTTTTTTCTGAAAAAAACAAGGCACGCTTTTCCTTTATTAAAAGTCTTGTCAATTTGGGGAAAAAAAAATAAATCTGCTCTTACCCATTAAAAATATTAAGCTTTACCATTCAATAAGACAATTGGGTTTTTTAACCATTGAATGGAACAATTAGCCTGCATTATTAGTCAATATAGATAGCAATTGGCCTCTTTTATCCATTAATCGGCTTTTTGTCAGAATCATGAACTTTTTACCATCAAATTACCAATTGACCCAGGACTTCAATTAAAATTAGAAGACCAAATGGTTATTAAAAAAAATAAAAATTAGAAGACCAAACAATTTTTCGAGTCCCCTCAGGCCATTGCGGTGAGGTAGGCTGTAAACTTTAGGGTCTCGTGGGATTAGTCGAGGTGCGCACAAGCTGCCCGAACATCCACGGTTATAAAATAAAATAAAATTAAAAGACCAAACAATTCTAGTATATATAATTAATAGTTTGATGCTGCAAAAGATAAAATAAAATTGATGCTCAGGCGTACAAATTATTCGTTTTTACAATATAAAATTTTAAAAAATCTCTGTTCACAACATTTTCCCCCCTAATTTCTCTTTATAATTGCCATCAAACAGGGGCTTAATATTACTTTAATCAATGTGTGAGCTTTTTCAAAAATCACGTATCGGCATGTTTGTGTACTGTCATGTTCGGCACACTTGTCCTTATCGGTGCTTCCTAGTTGCTGAGTAAAAAATCTAGCAGAAAAAGGAGATCGGATGTGTAGAATAAGGTCCGAGCAAATATAAGGTTAAAACAGCCCCCATCTAAATCCTGCATTTATGTCTGTCTTGTAAACACTTGTTAATTTTAAATTATCTTCACTTCCATTCATGCTCAAGTGACGGAGATGTCTCTTTATCCATCCATGTAGGCTCATACCTGAGCACTTATGCTTATCATTCTATAATTGAGATATGAATGTGAAGATGTGAAATTTAATTTTTTTTTTCCATATTTGCCTGTAAATTTACTTTTGGCACGCTTAAATTTTATTGCCAATTTGCCATGTTAACTTTGGGGTTGTATATTACCTTTTTTTTTTTATTTAATGATTAGTGATGCTGGTTTTGCGGTTCTGAAACTTTCTTTTAAATTTTTTTTTTCTCTCCCTTCTCTTTTCAGGTACACTCATTTGTCTTTGTAATGGCTGAGAAAGAAAACCGTTATATCGCATACTTGGAAGATATGTACGAAGATAGAAAGTGCCATAGAAAGGTCAAAGTGAGGTGGTTTCACCATAATAGAGAAGTCAGGGGCACTGTTTCTTTACGGAATCCACATCCTAAAGAAGTTTTCATTACCCCATATGTACAAGTCATCAGTGCAGAATGTGTCGATGGCCCCGCAACAGTCTTAACTCGAGAACACTACGAGAAATGCTTGGCAGTTTTTCCCCAGGATTTGGTAGGAAAAGTACATTTTTGCTTCAGACAATTCAAGAGCAATAGAGTAAAACCTTTCAAGCTAAGTAAGTTGCGTGGATACTTCGATCAACCATTTTTCTCATGTTTCAGTCCTGATTTTTTTGAGGACGAAGAGTTCAGCTCTGAAGATGATGTAAAAGTGGGCACTAAAAGGAGCAGAAGATGCAGAGAGCATCAGAAGGCTGCACGTGAATTATCATACAAGAAATTGAAGCATGGTTTACTGGGTAGGAAACCATTCGAGCATGTAGAAGGCCATGATTGGCATACTCCAAGTTTTAAGGTTAATGACAAGATAGAATTTCTTTGCCAAGATAGTGGCATTCGAGGTTGCTGGTTCAGGTGCACAGTTTTAGAGGTTTCTGGGAAGCAGATGAAAATTCAATATGATGATGTGAAAGATGAAGATGGTTGCCGCAATCTTGAGGTATGACTAGGCACTATATCTCCTTAAATTATGTTTTCTCGAGAAAATCAACAGAACAGAGAAATAGTGGTGGCTGTTTCCGTAAAGGAAGGTCAAATAGAAATAGGTTTCAAGCATTTTATCTTAATATTTCTTGGTTCCTGTTGGTGGATTATTGGTTAGATAGCATTGCCGAAATCCCCCCAAAGATGGGATTATTGGATTATCAATATGTTGTTAAATTAGTGTTCTAGAAAAAAAAAGATGTTTATGTTAGAATCAGCTCTGTTGCAGCTATGTGCAACCCCTGCAAGCTTGTATTACGTTATACCAGCACACCACAGGCTTTGTAATTCATACGATGAATCGTGTGTTGAATTCACAAGTCTTTTGAATCTATGATCTAGGCTAAATTTAATCACTTGGGACTCTGTATACACCTAAGGAGGATTAAGATTTGAGGAATTTTCCTCTATAGGACACTTAAAAAAGAGTGAATTTTATCCACTACTGTTGGGTTTTTAAATAAAGTCCATTTTATGAATTTTTTGACAGATATATACCTTCTCCCCCTTCCTTTAGGCATGGATTTCGAACGACCTAAGCATTCTCGTCAAACTAGGCAAAGTGATGAGAGTTTTTAGTCCATTTAGAAACACTATCTTCCCTTTAGCTTGAATTCCAAGCCATCTTGGTATTCTTGTCAAACGGGGCGCAGTGACAAGAGTTTCTAGTTCATTCAGACACACTAATCTTTCTCATCAACTTTGCCTAGATTGCCTAGAGGAAATTTTTTAAATAGACGGGCACTATAGCTGACTGAATGGCCATATTTAATAAATATGCATTGGCCCAAAAAAGATTGACTAGTTCGAGAATTTTTCTGGAATCCATTTTGAATCTGGTCAATTAACTATTTTGATGTATTCTTTAACCTTGCAGGAATGGATCCCAACATATAGAATGGCCCGGGCTGATAAGCTGGGAATGAGACATTCTGGTCGTCCAACGATCAGGCCTGCCTGTCCTTGTGATCAAGGGAGCCAGGACTTCGAGATTGGAGCTCCAGTTGATGCCTGGTGGAGTGATGGTTGGTGGGAAGGGGTCATATCTGGCACTGGTGATTGTGAAAATGGAAAACGTCAAGTTTATGTTCCAGGTTTGTCTTTGAATTTCGTTTTGTTTTCTAGATTACTATTCTCATCCCTATCCCTATCCCCATCCCCATCCCCATCCCCCCGCGCGCGCGCGCGCGCACACACACACACATGCAAGATAGGAGAGAGGAAAAAAATGATGTCTATACAACATGGGGTTTTCTGATGTTATCTTTTCTTTCCCGTTTGGGTGAATCAGGTGAAGATTTATTTTTGAACATAGAGGGAAAGAGCCTTAGAGTTTCCACAGATTGGATTGGTGATCAATGGGTGGATATTAAGCCAAATTCTAACATTCTCTCTCTCATATCCACAAGCGTAGATGCCAAGCTTTTGGGATCACCTGCTATTGTCAAGGAAACCAAATCTGATTCTCGCACTTCATGTCATAAAGCTCTTACCAATGTCAAACTCAGTGTCCTGGAAGAGGAGACCCATGATTTAGGAGGTAAGATACTGGACACTGACCTTCTGAATGATGACTGCTCGAATGACGACAACCACCAAATTCTTACAATCCAAGAAAAGGACAATGACGTGGGTCATGTCAATGAAGATGATGAAAAGAACAATGTCGACTATAGCCTTAGTGATTCTATTATTGCTGACAAATCCTGTGATGCTGATGCCCCCAAAGAGGACAATTTAGTGGAATGTGAAATTGCTGAGCTGAGATGTGAAGCAGAAACAAAGGAGGTCATGACGTAGAATGGTCCTTAGATACAATGTTGTCTCATCTCTTACATAGTACCGGGGTAATTGGAAATGGTAGTAGAGTTATCTTGGTATTAGGATAGCTGTACATAAAGGTATGTAATAGAAGATTGTAATGCATTTTAGAACTTGGGGGAGTTGCTTGGTATACAAAAAAAATGAGGTTAACAAATCTTGAATGAACTCGGCGAATCAGCCATTGCCCATGTAAAGAGATGACCCTTGGATTCGAATCTCAGTGATGACAAGGTATCTCCTCCAGTACTTACGTTTCTAGCCGTGTGATGCTGTGTACCATATATTTTGCTGTAATATGTAGTAGACTTTTTCTTGAACTTCTCAGTTAACAGTACTGTTGTAATTGGTCTAATCACTAGCGTGTTCTGTGCTATGCTGGGCTTTTTCTTCTTTAGTATTTTTCTGTGCTATTCAATCTTTACATGGCAGAGAATCGACTTGTACATAGCAATTGAGCAGATATTATATACAATTTAAGTTTAAAAAAATAAGAGTTCCGGGAGGGGACCATATCTTCCACTCCCCCCCCCCCCCATTCGGGGCTAGGGATGGGCTGGTTTGACGTTCCTAATTTCGAACTCATCTGCATTAACTACAGGCTTCTGTAGCCAGAGGAGCATACGGAGAAAGGTTTGGGGACGGAGAGGAGAAGAGGATTGGGATGGATAATAAAGAAGATGACGGGTGAGGCCAAGGGAGGAATATATTGGTCCTTGACTTCCCCTCGAGATCTTTTCTCATGAATGAATCAAAAAGTTGGCAAATGATGAAATAAAAATGAAAACGTTAGTTTTGTGGATAAGTCTACCGAGAATTTGCTGAGCTTTAGCGCCTCTCAACGCACACCAAGAGTAACTTTCGAATAACACAGCAAAACCAAAATGAATTGTATTTCATCATCATCATCGCTCTTACCAACTCTTTTTCCACTGTGCAATTTCTCCAATAATTCTTTAAAATCTCAGCTCTCTCCAGTCTTTGCCTTCTTCAAAATTACGGGCTCTTATGATGTTAACACTGCTAGTTTTGAGGTTATTATTTTTCTTTGTTTATTAGCTCGTTCATTCTTGAAAGAAATGGGAAAAGTTTTTCTTTTTCCCAAATTGGTTTTTTCATTATTTGGGTTTGCAGGATGAAGCTCCTGGTACTCCAGTGCCAAGTATAGGTGCCGATTCTGATTAGGTAACTTCTCTTTACCATTTACATTACTGTGTGATGGCTTAGTGTATTTATACATCTCATTGATTTGTGCTCTCTTTCTTCCTTGTTGCTTTTATTGTTACTTTTATCAGAGAATTTTAGTGGATTTACTTTGCTCAAGGTACTAAAATAAATTAGCTAGAATTCACTGCACTTGCATTACATTGCAAAGCATATTATTTTAGATGCTGACTATAGCGGCTGGAGCGATAAATTTTGTTGTTATACGAGGTAAAGATAGTGAGATAACAGGGTTGATGGAAAATTTGTTTTGTTTGGGTGGTCGTGCTCACACTTTATAAAGAGCCTATTGGTTAAAAGTGAACTTTTTAAAGAACACATTTGGTCTGAGAGACATTTGTCATTTCAGACTTGTTAGAAAGATTAACTATATGAAAAGACATGTTGTAGTACGAAAATCATCTCCAATAAGTTCTATGCCGCATGTAACTCTATAGTTTGATCACAGTTACGGCAAATGGATTTTGACTCAAATCCAGAGTTCCATATAAATGCTTATGCAACATTCGGTTAACTTTCCATCTTGGATGTGGCATATGAATTGTCTACCACCTTTCTACTTCAAGTTTTTCCATAATTCATTTTGAGTCATTAGAGCTTTCTCATTCACGCGAAAATGATTTTGATCGCATGAATATACAGTGACCATCAGCTAGTGAAGAAGGTGGAATTCTAACTTTGTCCCACTTTAATGACTTGCAGATTCTACTCATTTTGGCTAGAAGTTGGTCATTCACCACTTTATATACTCAAACTATCCCAACAAGTGCTAAGTTTCATGTCCTGTAGTTGAAAGGTCTGCAACATGCCTTGTTAGATAGAATTATCCCCGATTTAATTATGTTTGTAATTTCTCAAGCCTTTCTGATTTTTAAAAGCCTTTTGGGGTTGATGGCAATGATGATTTCATATTTTTTAGTGGCAATAAGATCGTGGAAAATTGGTGTCTCGATTAAAGTGAAGAAGTAAGTTTAGTTTATAAGCCCAGGAGAAGGCAAAAGGTGCAATCTTTGGAAAAAAGATGAGAAAATTCCAGCAGAGGACAAAAGGAGAGAGAAAAATTATACTGTAAAATTGCTAACTTATAACCCAGTTGCGTGACACCTTATGATTCTGAAAACAAAAGTTTCTTTGCTGTACATTCAAGGAGACTTGAGAAACATCAAAAGAATTATACATGGCCGTGAAACGATACACTTTGTTTAACATTCTGTATCTTGTTCTTGTTAGTAATGCTGGTATTTGATGTACATGATCAATATTTAACTGCTTGTCGCCTTGTCCCTTTTGAGAATTTTATTTTATTGTCGTCTTTTCTCGATTCTATTAAGTATCTCTTTGAATAATCTAAAGGAACAATTTTGTTCTCAGATGGCACCTAAACAGAAGATCATAATCAAATTGAGGTCATATTGGGTACCCATGATCGAAGATTCATGCAAGCAGATTATGGATACTGCAAGGACGACCAATGCAAAGACCATGGGTCCAACAAAGAAGAGAATATATTGTGTTCTGAAGACGCCAGGTTCCATTTTGAAATCAGAACTCATCAACTCCTTACTGACATTCTTGATTCTTTACCCAACTGCCCCAACAATTGAGTCGTTTAAGCAGCTTAACCTTCCCGTCGGTGTTGATGTTCCAGGTTAAGTTGTGAAAATAACTGTTTCTCTTTTGTTTTGCTATAACTTGTTCTGTTAAGTGATTCATGTTTATAGAAAATCCAGACCTATTAGCTGAATTCAGGGAAAAACAAGAAAATTCATTTATAGGTTTTCCGGTGAAAGATTACATATCATTGGATTCATGCGTCTTGGCCTATTCAAGTTTCCAGATATCAACGGTATGTATTCCAACGTTCATATGATATTGTGATGCTTCTGAGATGGAGAAGTGGGATCCTGTGCTTAAAATATCATTATAAAATTTGTTTGCTTACTATTGACATAAAGTCCACTGATTGGGTTATGGAAGAGTAATGTTATTCATAGTCGATAGTCATTATATAACAAGTTGCCGTCACTGACTATGAATAACATTATTCTTAGACGAAGTATTGATAGTAATTAGCACATGGATGGACCATAGTTAGAATCGAACCCATCTTCTGGAATCCCAATCACCGTACATTTAAGCCGTTGACAATTTTTTTCCTTTATTAAAAAGGGTTTGTGCAATTCACGTGACTCGATTAACCTAAAATCTGATTAACGTGGTGAATAGGGACGGTTTCTGCTATTAGGTTCACGATAGGTTTGCAAAGAAAGAAAAGCTTAAGAATATACTTGCTATGTAGACTTCCAAATCTGATTGGAACAAACGCGTCAACAGACCTCAACTCATACTTTCTTCATGTGTATTTTACCTACACACTTGGGTACACACGAGTGTGAGTATTTATAGGTAAATGAAAGTAATCGAAACTCCCTATATATATGACAAGTGGTCTAAGCTACTCTCTATAGGTAAGCATTGCGTACAAGTAGCTTTCCTATGTTTTCTTCCTGTCAAATATTTTTGATGAAGTGATCCCAAACTTCAATTATAATACTGTTTTCATCTAAGAATCACGTGATTTGCCCGTGAGATACTTCTCAAAGCGTATTATGAGTAATATACTAATTTCTCTAATGGTATCTCTATTTTCCTGAATTAAAATCAAGGTTATGGCCGTTGGAGAGAAATGTGGATCCCACGCCTGAGAGAGAGGGTCAAAAATTGTGGACTATAACAGGCAAAAAATTCATGTTTTGACAAGAATAATCTACACCGGACATGTTCAAATAAAAGAAAATCACTCCTTTTCCACTCCTATTCCTCGCATCTCACCTACCCTTCCACTCATGTCTAGTCTCATCCTCGTCTCCCCCATTGTCAACAATCTTGACCAGATACGTCTATGAGCATCTACCTTTTACAAAAATTAAAGGTCTTACCTTTCTTTATTATTGTGATTTTGTCATCACCTCTTTCTTTCTTTTTTTCTTTCTTTTTTTTTCTTTTTTTTTTTTTTCCTTTCGCAATCCCTCATCACTAGCTAGTCGTCTAGGTGGACTACCATATAGTGTCACTTAACAAAAGGATCTTATATGTTAAATGAAAATCTACTAATTTTATAGCTCGACTCAATTAACACTAACCAAAAAAGAGCCGTCAATTACAAACTCCACTTATATTTGTCGCTAAATCACCGCCAATATATTATTTCCATTAGATGAAAACCNACAAAAAGAAAAAGAAAAAGAAAAAGAAAAAGAAAGAAATAATTGCAATTGTAGTCCCAATTTTTTTAAAGAGTGCAAACGAGTCTCAAAATTAGCACATAATATCCATATCTTTCACTATTATTTTGAAAAATGTCTTTACCTTTCATTTTATTTGGCATTTTCATTCTTAATTACACATTTGATTGCGTAAACTATCATTTTTATCTATTTTTCAATAAAAAGCTGCGAAATGATGAATATACCCTCACATTTAAATAAAAATAAATAAAAATAATTTTTTAATAGTTTATTTGGAATTTGTTTGCAATTTTTAATTTTCTTCTTTATTTCTAATTTTTTTATAATTTATTTGGGACTTGTTTGCAATTTTTTTTTGAAAAAATATTAATTATTATTTTTTTAATAATTTATTTGGAACCCATCTGCATTTTTTTATTTCTAATTTTTTCACAAGTTATTAGGGACTAGTTTGCAAAAAAATTGAGACTATAGTTACAATTAGTTTTTTTTTTTTTTTTNTTTTTTTTAAATTTAAATAGAAGAGTATATTCATCATTTCACATCTAATTAATGGTGAAAATGTCAAAAAATGAATAGTATGAATTTTTTCATAATAATAGTGAAATGTATGGACATTATGTGCTAATTATCCTTTTATACTTTATTTGTGACTCATTTGCATTTTTTTTTTAAAAAAAGTGAAGATTATGATTGCTAATAGTTCTTTCTTTTCTTATTGTTTTATTTAAACAGAATGTATATTCGTCATTTTACTACTTTTAATTAAGAAAAATAGATGAATATGACTTTTTGTACAATGAAAAATGGAAATAAGGATGAAAATGGCATAAAATAAAAGGTAAGAACGTTTTTCACAATAACAATAAAATGTAA
>CAIGRO010185189.1:0-11122 GCA_903798355.1 Fraxinus baroniana
GGATTCACGATCGTTTGTTGAAAACATGTTCGGGATTAGAGGCGAAACACCTGCCCAATGTCAATTTGGGAATGAATTCCCCGATCTAAATGAATTATCCATTCCAGAAAATATTCAAGATTTTCACGTTCATAAAAGTAGTCATCCAATTGATTTAGAACATGATGAAAAACTTGCATTAGATATTCCCGATGCAAGAGGGAAAAGAAAAGGAAAGAAGCATGCAAAATGTTGTGACCATTTTAAATTGGCTCAAACGGTCGTGTCGCCGATGAATTATCAGAAACCAAAGCAGTATGTAAACACTGCCCACAATGACTGGCAAAAATGTTGTGACCATTTTAAATTGGTTCAAATTAGTCGTGTGATCGATGAAGTTGTAGAAACCAAAATGGTATGTAAATACTGTCAACAACGATCATGGTAAAAATGCATTAGAACTACCCACCTCAACCGTCACTACAAAACATGTGCGGCCAAACATGGGCTTCTTCCAGCTGGTCAAACGTAACTATAGTTTGGTAGTCTAGGCGCCAGTGCTACTACTACGCCACTTTCTACGTGGATGTATTCGAAGGAGAAAGCTCGAAAGGGAATTATGAAGTTTGTTGCTGCGACGGAGCTGCCACTAGCAATATCGGACAACCAACATTTCGTTTCCTACGTCAAACAATATCTTCAACCGAGGTATGTTGGGGTGAGTCGAAATACTCTTCGTTTTGATACAATTGAATATTTTCTTAATACAAAAAAACTATTGATTGAGAACTTAGAAAAGTATGGGGGTGTGATATCTTGAACTTCGGATATGTGGAAGTGGATTAATAAAAGAGGTTACATAGCTGCAACTGCACACTATATAGACCCACTTTGGGTCTTGCATAAAAAAATTATTGCTTTTAAAATTATTGAGTTCCCGCACAATGCTAACAATATATATAATGTTATTATGAACATTATTAAAGAATATAAATGCGAGAGTAAAATTCGTTCTTTTACGTTGGACAACGCTAGTGTAAATAAGCATGTTATCGATAAATTGCATATGGTACTTCAACCCGATTTCGGTGGTTATTTATTTCATATTCCATATTTTTAATTTAATGGCACAATAAGGTTTAAAACATTTTAAAAATGAAATTCAATGAATTAGAAATGCACTAGTCTTATCACGATTGCACCTTGTAGAAAACAAGCATTTGAGAAATTTTGTGACGAAGTTGGGGTGTTGCATACAAAAACATTTATTAGTGACGTAGGGTATAGATGGAACTCCACATACTTATTATTAAAATCATGTGAAGGTTTCGAACATTTAATTACTGAATTTTATAACAATAGGCATGTTAGAGATGAAGATGCAACCATGTTGAATGAAACTGATTGGATTATAGTTTTCAAAATAAAAAATTTTTTGACGCCATTTTATGATTCTACAAATATATTGTCTGGCGTTTATTATCCTACAAGTTGTATGGTTCTTGAACGTCTTTTTATAATTGCTAGGACTTTTAAGAANTTTTAAATGAGCACGATTGGCATTTAGTTTTTAAAACTAAAATTTTTTTGACAAGTTTTTATGATTGTACAAATATTTTGTCTAGTTTTTATTATCCTACTAGTTGTATGGTCCTTGAACGTCTGTATATAATTGTTAGGGCTTTTCATAGATTTAAAGATGACCTCGATTTTAGTTCAATTATATTTTTCATGGAATTAAAATTTAGAAAATATTGGAAAGACTTCCCTATGTTATTTCCGTTAGCATGCGTCATGGACCCTTTCATATAATTTATCGGGTACTAAATTTGTTATTAATCAAATCTCAAATGTTTTAACTTTTAGCATACATATTATTTATAGGAATTTGGAACAAATTTTATGTGAAATGTATGAAGTATATGCTACACGAATGGGTACACATATTACTTGTGTATCCTCCGGCTCTACAACTACTCCTCCTCCCACTAATATAGGAGATGATGATGCTAAAGTTTTAAATTTATTCCAAGATTCCAAGGCATGAACTCATATAGATATAATTCAACTGCATATGCATTTGTTCATCTAGTAGTAGTAGTAGTTTGTCTTCCACTGCATGTACTCAAACATCGAGTAATAGTTCAAATGCGTTGCTTGCTGAATTAATTGATCTTCAATCATAATATGCCTAGTGACAATGTAATTAGGAAAAATTCAGAAGAAGTAATTGATTTCTGGCGAATGTATGAACGTCGATGTTCAGTAGTTTCTGCAATGGTAAAAGATCTACTAACACATTTGATTAGCACTGTAGCTTCAAATTCTGCTTTTAGTGCAAGGAAGAGAGTTCTCTCCGAGATTAGGAGTCGACTAAAAGAAGATATTTTGGAAGCATTAATGTGTGTGAAGGATTGAGAAAATGCTCATTATCGACTGCAAGATAAATATGCTGAAATTGTATGTAGTTAAGTAATTGATANTTTCGAAGTCTGCTTTTAGTGCAGATAAGAGGGTTCTGTTCGAGGATAGGAGTCGTCAAAAGAAGATATTTTGGAAGCATTAATGTGTGTGAAGGATTGAGAAAATGCTCATTATCGACTGCAAGATAAATATGCTGAAATTGTATGTAGTTAAGTAATTGATATTTAATTTAACCATATTCATCACAAAATTTTATTTTAATACCTTTATAATTTTTTTAAAAATTGTACCCGTAACAAAATGTTCGTGTACAATTTTTAACTCCGTCTACTCGAAATTGAAGTAGTCAGTTCCAAATCTGGATAAAGGAGGAGGGTTTATTATTATTATTATTATTATTATTATTATTATTATTATTATTATTATTATTATTATTTTAAAAATAAAAAATATTTTGAAAAATGTATATTTCAAATATTTTTTAGAAAATGTATATATATACATATTTTAAGTTTAATATAGTCTATAGTGTAAAAAAAAAATAGACGAGCTGGCGAGCTTTAGCTCGGCTCGACTCGTCAAGTACCCGCGAGTGGCCAGCTTGGGGCACAAGCCAAGCTCGCCCAAAATTCGACGAGTTGAGCGTCTGGAAGAATCACGAGCGGAGCTCGTGTGGGTAAGGTCCGAGCTGGCTCGGCTTGGCCTGGCTCATTGCCAAAAAAAATTCCTATTTGGTTTGTGAATGAAATTCGACACCGTCATTTTCATTGTTTAGGAACAGAATAAATTTTGTCAATTTAACCGTTCAATCTAGCATCAGTTAAGTGTCAAGACGTGTAACAACATAATCGTTATGCTTGAACAGTTACATAATAAATTGGACATGGATGTTGGGTCGTTACAAAATATTTTCTAGAGACTTTCTATTTATAACAATGTTATAGGGTTAAATCCATCAATTACCATCCAACTTTATACTTGATTTTACCATAGCCATCCAATTTTATTTTATTTTATTTTTTTATTTTTTCGCCATAGCCACCCAATTTTACATTTAATGTCACCAAACTTGATTTTATTTTATCTTGATCACCCAACTTCTTTTTACCATTTTCACTAATTTGAAAATGAGTAAAACAGTAACTTTACATTACATATATTTATATAATAAATCTAAAAAAATAAATAAAATAAAAACGTATTTTAAAAAATAAAATAAAAGAAAACTTATTTAAAAAATGTTACTAAAAAATTAAATGAAAACTTATCTAAAAAAAAGTTACTTACAAAAATAAAATAAAATAAAAACTTATTTTAATAAAAATATTTTAAAATAAAAAGACTTTTAATTTTTTTTTAAAAAATTATTTTATATACATAATGCAAAGTTACCATTTTATTACTTTTAAAATTAGTAAAAATGGTGAAAATAAGTTGGGTGACCACAGTGAAAGGTTATATAAAATTGGATGACCATAATGAAATAAAATCGAATTGAATAGTCATTGTGATACTAAATATAAAGTTGTGTGACCATGATGAAACAAAATCAAATTTGGTTGTCATAGTGACACTGAATATAAAGTTGAGTGATAATTGATTGATTTAACCCTAATGTTATATAACACCACTTATACTAAGGGTGTGTTTGAGCCACATTATTTTGGAAGAATATATTTTGGAATAGTAAATATAAATTGATGGATAATGTGTGATGAAAAAGAAGGAAAAGTTATTGATTTGAAGGAAAATATTATTTTATTAAAAAATGTGTAGTTGAAAATGAGTATAAGGATGAGAATGATAATTTTAATGTGTACCAAATAGAGGCTAAAATAGCTGTTTATGTGACATTATGTGATATATTTAATGAAATGTATAATTAAGGAACTTATTAACTTATTTGTACTTCTCATTTGATGTTACGTTTATGTATAGGTGTTGGGTGGATCAATCTGAGTATTTCATTACTCGGAATCACACCATTATATTTCGAGTATTTTATAAATGGAATCATTCGAGTCCTTGTAATTATTGGAACCAAACCCAAATTCAATCCATCAGTTTTGGTTGGGTTCTACCCCTAATTTTTATTTTTTATTTTTATATGCATTTAATGAACATTTTTGCATAGGCAATTTCGATAAGTATAACTAACACGTTACTACTCAACAATATTTGTACAAAGAAGAAAATTAGCCAATAAATCTTCAAGAAGCCAAGAAATTCAACAATATGGCTAAATAGTGGAGATTAAAAATCATGAAAAGAGGAGAAAATTAAAAATAACAAAATTAAATTACAACTTGAGAAGAAATAATTTTTTTTATTAATAAATCTTATTTAATCCATAAATGAGGCATGCTAGAGCCTATAATTTAATAATTCTTCTACTTTTAAAACAAACTAACATAAATAAATACTACTTGGATACATAATTATATAGTATCAAGAAATTGCAGCCCACGTGTTGTAAAAATGAATATTGTGATTCATCAACTTATACCACAACCCTAATTTAAATATTTTGATTCATAGAAAGCCTCAATTGCAAAGATTAACGTGTACTAACATTTGAAATGCAACAATCTCATAGAAACAAAAAAGAAGGAAGCAAATTATGATTTCCCATGGTTAAAGTTTAGAGTTTTAGACAAATTACTACACCAATCAGATTTTTTAAGGTTTGTATTTTTTTTACACATAATATAATTTGTAAGATATAAAAAAATGGTTCCATTCGGTACCTAATGTTTTGGTTCAGGAATAAAAAACCGACCTGGATCCAGTCAATTTTCGATTTTTGGTTTCGATTTTAATTTATTTTTTTGAATCAGATTGGAACCTCCGATTCGGATTCGAGATGATCGATTTCGATTAAAATGTTCTGGCCTAATCACATTATTGCCACTTAGACTAATATTTTAACATTAATGATGCTGAACAACATCACTCCTCTACTTAGAAAAATCATTTTATGCGTGATGAGTAATTCCCCTTGTATTAGGGAATTGCTCACAGAAGCCATACATAAAAACACCTATATGGTTGCTTTTTTTCTTTGTTTTTATCATCTGTCAATGTTTAACTGCATGCCAAGTTTGCATCCGTAGAAAATTTGTCAATTTCTTTCTGTACACGTAACATCACTCGTATGTGATATGTATCAACTTAGAATTTAGAGAGAATTTGCTCTTCAGCAATGATCTCTATTTTGATTCTTCATTTTACTTTTTTATATGTCAATTATCAATTAATTCAAAAAGTTAGAACAATTTTTTTTTTTTGAAACTTATATTTATGCATTAATTCTCTAAGATAAAAAAGTATATTGCACCTGATATCATTACCTAAAGATATTAGTCTCTATTTAACCATCATTTCTAAAAACTCATTTTTTCTTCAAATGCATCTTTAATAATATATTTTATGGAGTCCAAAATTTGTATCAACTTTTTAATCACACATTTTACCAATTTTTACCCAAACTAAACAAGAGCTAAGTACCCCAACTTCAAAAAGGTTGAGATATAGGTGTCACATTTGTGAGAAGATGAAAACTAATAGTGTAGTTTATCTTAGAAAAAGGTACCATGCCTTAAAATCAAATTTTTAGTAAATTTTTATAAAATATAATAAAATATGTGATCAAATAGGTTTGAAAAAAATTATACTCCCTCTGTCCCATTTATATAGGTTGATTTTATTTTTCACACGAATTAATAAAATTTATTTAATGTTATTGAAAAAGCAATTATTGTTTAAAGCTTTCATAGTTTACCTTTATTTAATTATCGACAATTAATAGTAAATTATTGTTGAAAGTGGTAGAGAAATTGAATGATTTAATTTTCAATTCTCACGTTCATAAATTATTTTGATCAGATTCATTGGGAACCATAATTGAACTTTTGAAACAATTTAATTTTTGTACAATTTCAAGATTAAGTGAGAAAAATTGGTTATAATCAGATAAATTAAATAAGAGTATATTAGTAAACAAATAAAATAAAATATTTTCAACAAAAAAAATATGATTATATAATTGAGACAAGAGAATAAGGAAAATCAGTTTTATAAATGAGATGTAAGTAGTGATGTCAATGCTCGGTCCTTAAACCCATGAGCTCGGCTCGAGCTCGTGGCTCGTTTGCTCGTGGACGAGCTCGTGAGCCCGAGCTTTTTGATTTTATTTTTTTAAATTTTTTTTTAGTTTTTCACAAGCTCGTGGGCCGCTCGCGAGCGGCTCAACTCGGGTACGGGCTCGTCATTTGACCAGCTTGAGCGGTTCGTGGCTCGTGTTTTCATGAGCCGAGCGACCTAGTCTCTCGACCCGTTTGTCATCTCTAAATGTAAGGAGTATATATAGTCTCTCTCACACACTATTTTGTTCGCCCATTTGTCATATCTAAATGTAAGTAGTACTCTCACACACTATTCCTCACTGCACCTGTATACATAGTATTCGTTTGAGCCTCATTTTGAATGAAAATATGTTTTTGAATAATAATTTTTGAAAATGTGGTTAGAAATCAAGATTTTTTTTTTATTTACGTATACTATTTTTTCTTTTTTTGAAGAATACGTGTAAATGAATTTTTTAAAAAAAAAGGGGAACTCAAACAACCCTATACAAATATGAGAAGTGCTACTATACCAGGTCGGTAAAAGACCTGACAGAGGCAATGGCTGATAGGGGTAGATATTTTTACATTTTTGGGAGTTTTTTTTAATTAAGGTGGGTCGTCGTGTGAGAAAACTCAGGAGTTTTACTCTACAAATATCAATAAAGCTATTTGTACAAAGTTGAGTTACAAAAGTTGGATTACAAAGTGTGTTGGCAAAATCCAGACCATTGATTTCAAATGATTTAAAAATCTGTTTTTAAAATGATTGGTGTAGATGTTATTTTGTCAACCAACTTTGTAACCCAACTTTGTACATGTAGCATAACTCCTACAAATATAGACAAACGCAGACGCACAAAAGACGTCGCTGTACTACTTCTGTTCTTACACACACTGTACGTGTTTTCTCTCTCGTCTNCAACTTTGTACATGTAGCATAACTCCTACAAATATAGACAAACGCAGACGCACAAAAGACGTCGCTGTACTACTTCTGTTCTTACACACACTGTACGTGTTTTCTCTCTCGTCTCAAACAACCCCGTTTGCTCAAAAACACCATTCCTAAACCACGTAAGCTGGTCCTCTACCCCCACCTTCAGGGTCCTTTAGGCCCAGTTCATTCACATCCTGGAAAGAAAAACTCATTCTTTGTGGTGGTTATTTTGTTGAAAAATGTATTCTTCAATGGCAACGCACTCTCTGCCATTAGGTGGGAATGGAGGAGAATTCCAGGGGCCCTTAGATGTCACCAATTTGCCTGGGGATACCTGCCTTGTTCTCACCTCGGATCCCAAGCCCAGACTGCGCTGGACTGCTGAGCTCCATGAAAGATTTGTGGATGCTGTCACTCAGCTTGGTGGCCCTGATAGTGAGCTTCCATTCCCTTTTCCTCTCTATGTATATAACAATATAATTACGAGTTCTTTGGGCACCGTCTTCTTACATCCTGGTTTAAAGGATGAGTTCTAACCATTGAGTATATGCACATGCTCTCAATTCATCTCTTTCAAGTTGAATGTGTGGGTTGACTTCTGGGTTCATGGAACTTGAATTTGTAAGTGATGTTCTGGAGTAGTATTTGATTTGTTGGGACTGGAAATACTGGCTGAGCATGAAATTTACAGGAAAATTTGAACTGTTTGAGAGCTTGTTTGTGAGATTTTTTCAAATGGAAAATAGATTTTTGGATAGGGAAAATTTTTGGTCCGTATATGGTTAAAAATATTTTTTTTTATTAAACACCTATTCTTAATAATGATTTTTTTTTTTTTGAAATAAAATCAAGGAATTTAGTTTCAAGATACAGAAAGCAATTTTAAAGAATTTGAAGAATTTGTGGGTTTTTGATGGGGATGGTGAATTTAACAGAAATGTTTGTTTGCAAATGATTTTTGCTTCTGCAAATATGTTTTAGAATTTTTTTTATTGCTATAGGCTAATTAATAGGATTTGACTTTTTGGTGCAATTAATAGGTATTGAATTGATTCTCTCAACTCCACTAAACTCAATTATGATCAATCATGTGCTTTTCTATTTTCTTTAATTTTTATTTAGGTAAAAACAGACTATTGTTATTTTTGATATTTCTGTTATTATAATAAAGATGACAGCTTTGATTTTTTATTTTTCAATTATGGTGTGTGCGCCATGATTTTTGATAATCAGTCATTATTTCAGGCTAATGAATATCACATGGTTCCTATTAAAATTTTAGTTATCTCATCTCGATTTGATATGAACACGTCCAGTTATCTTGTCCGTAGAAAAACATACGCGTTTATCATGATCATTTTCGGTTTTTACCCTTGAAAATTGACCAGTTAAGGTGCTTTCTTCATTTTGTATTTTCATGTGATCTCATATTAAGTAGATGCAGCTGTATATTAAAATCTACTGGTAGATTATTAATCAAATTCATAAAATTTTCATTCTTCAAGTATAGTTTGAAGTTATAATGCATCCTGAACTACTCTTTATCAACAGCTTTGTACTTCAAATATTTGTTTATACATTGCTGGGGGGAATAAATTGTGTAAATGTTGTCACCATAAGCCTCACATATAAGCAGAGCACTGTCTTACTGTGTTATCCAATGCTCCCCAGAATTCCCCTGAAATCTAGTCTGGAAGAGATTTGTGGAGGAAAAAGATTGTTTACATGAATCATCTTGGTTTTACATTTTCATTCATTCATTCATCTTCTGGGTATTATTCCAGGACCAATCTCTGGAGGTTCCAATATAGCTATTTTTATTTTGTTTCTCTTTTGGATTAATGAGCTAATTTAACATTCTTTCCGGATTTGCAATGCAGAAGCAACACCAAAGATGATTATGAGAACAATGGGTGTAAAAGGCTTGACTTTGTATCACCTGAAGTCACATCTTCAGGTCTGCTATTTCACTAATCATCGATCCTCCCTGATAATCCAATCAAATCCCCAAGAATGATAGAAAAAATGAGCTTCTCTTTTCTATTTGATTCTTGAAAATATGGCTTACTTTATACACAAGTGTAATTACTCTGTATTTAATATTTCAGAAGTACCGTATGGGCAAGCAAGGAAACAAGGAGGTAAATGATAACTTGAAAGAAGGTACTCACAGAAGCTCTCTGAGTACTGAACGTTTTTCTTGTTCCCTGCATATACATAATGTATTTGTGGTTCAGCATTTTTACCTTGTTGAATTGGTAGATAGATGAATAAATTAAGCTTATCCAGAGAGTAGTCATTAAAATTAAGGTAAATGATGCTACCAGAGAATCCTTCATTTATCTTCTTCAAAGTTTGGACTGTTGTCCGTAAGTTAGAATTGCCAGAAGGGTTTTTAGAATCTGTGTAAGATGAAAATCGAATGCTGGGTATAAATTTTTCGTGGGCAGCAAAAATTTATTTTCTCGATGACGTAGAAAAGAGGGTTGAATGGATTGAATAAGAATTGGATCGGAAAGCGAAAAAGGTAATAGTTCAGGTGCGGCAACCGAGCTCCGGTTTGGGCCCATAATACCATTTCAGAAAGAGAATGACGAGACGAGTAAAACTTACTGCTTTTCCAGGACATGTGATGGATTTTAGCCATCCGAGTTCATTTAGGAGTAGAAAATTGCTTTTAAAGTTTTAGTGCTATTTTTGTCATTTTAGTTTATTTCGAATTCTTTGTAGTTTTAGCTTGTTTAAACTAGGTTTTCATGTTATCCCTTATAAATAAAGGGTTAATTTATAGTTTTTGATCATCTGACATTAATAAAATTTTGTGAGAGTATTTTTTCATAATTTGGTGGATTCCAAAAATTGTGTTCTTAAGGTTTTCATTTGAATTCCTTGTTTCGCGCCGCGTCACTCGACCATCTGGATGAACTTGACTCCACTGTCTTGGGAAACCGTTGTCTGATAGTTTTTAGAGTTGATATATGAGGGACATGAGAATGCAGGGGAATTAATGCTTCATGGGAGGTTTTTATTTGCTGTCTTTGTGAATCGTTTTTATTTTTATTTGATTGCAGCATCTTGCGTTGCTGAAAATCAGGATATGGGTTCATCTATGTCAACTTCATCAAGAATGATGGCACAAGATATAAACGAGTATATCTATTTCTCAGCAATTTCTTAACCAACACTTGACATTCTTTCCATATGAAATTTATTGTTTTTCATGTTGTTACCAGCGGGTACCAGGTTACTGAGGCTTTGCGAGTTCAGATGGAAGTTCAGATAAGACTGCATGAGCAGCTGGAGGTAGGATTCTCTCTCCTTTGGTAATCATTTGATTAGTGACATTCCCAATGATTTGTGGTCGTTAATTTTGTTGGTCAACTTTACTTTGACTTGTTAGATTAGGTAATTTTCTCTTTCATACTGTGGGCAGAAGTTTTATCTTCTTATTTCAGATAACTCT
The DNA here is from genome assembly GCA_903798355.1 of Fraxinus baroniana. NCBI lineage: Eukaryota > Viridiplantae > Streptophyta > Magnoliopsida > Lamiales > Oleaceae > Fraxinus > Fraxinus baroniana. The sequence goes on from CAIGRO010185189.1 coordinate 10,931, forward strand.
AGCTAAGATAAATATAAATTTACTGATACCATTAAATTTTCAAACGCAAGGCTAAAGCAAGGAAATAAGTTAATTATAAGAATACCTATAACAAAAATGAAACAAAATAAAAGGTAATGGAGTATAAAGTTTGGAATCCCGGTCTTTTACAAACACATGTGAATTGTCTGGGAAAGTCTGCTTCTGGATTGG
>CAIGRO010185206.1:0-19267 GCA_903798355.1 Fraxinus baroniana
TCCAACACCACCAAAGTATGACTGTCTTCATATAAGGTACTATGATGACCTCAAGTCAAAAGACCAATTCCACTAACGAACATTAGAGATTAACCACTGACACTCAGATAGTTATCCATGTGAAATCTTCCAACGGGTCTCTGATGTTTTGTTCTATAACAAAACATCTACGTATTCATTCAAGTGTCACCACACTTCAACTTTATAAGATCAACTACTTACTTCATAAGTAAGAAATGACACACGTAATGATCTATCTGTAATAACGATATCTATATCTCGTTATTACATACGACCATTAACGATTTAAGATTCAATGATATGTAATATGTATCTCACAATCACAACTCTTTGTGATTAACAAATCGCAAAGACTTGAATCTCTGGATTCTATTATTTAATTAATTATAATATAAATTCAATTAAATAATAGAGATTGCCATAAATATGTATCGATTATACACATTAAAAGTACTTATATCCAAAATTAATTGAATCTAGGACACAACATTTACAAAACTCAATTCAACTAAAGCTCAATTTAATGCAGGCCTAAGACGCCCATGAGCCGAACTCTCACAAGCCACCAACCAGCCCAAACTCATTGTCAAATATTTGGGGACTAATGATGTACTCAAAACTAAAAAGTTTGATTATATTCACACCACGCTTTCATAAATACACTATATTTTAATTACATTAAAAATCATTAACATTTATTTATTATCACACTTATATTTTTAATTTTTTTCATCATTATTTTTAACATTTCACTGATAATCTTGTTCTTAATCATGATTTCCATCCAAAAATATTGTTAGAATGCTTTAAATCCTCAAACATTTAATCGTATTTTTTACATTATTGTTTGTTTTGCTTATTTAAAAATACAATGAGTACGTGAGTAATTATTTACTTCATTTTAAAGAAAATTTTAGAACTAAATCATAATCAGAAATAAATGTTACGAAGCTTTCGTGCAATTAAAAGGTAGTCTAATTATTAAAAAATGTGGTTTGAATAAATTTAGCCAACTAAAAATTTTATATTTGAATAACATTTTTCATTCTAAATTGTAGGAGTAGGATACCCATCTCACAAACACAAACGAGAAATAAAAATGAGTGTACGAATTAGATATTTGTCCTAATTGTCAAATCGTACACGAAAGCTGAAGTTGCTTTCCTATTTCAGTTGGACTAATTTCTAAATAATGCACGTTTGTTCGACGAGGATTGCTTGCACAAATTTTGTTCCTTGGTTGAAACAGCACAGGAGAAGAAATTTATTGAATAATTTGACAAATCGATAAGAACACATTAATTACTTCGTATCCAAAGTTGACAAGCAAGGAGATAGATATGATACTAGAAATTGAAACAAAAAGAACACTATTCTCTTACGAGAAAAAAATTTGAAAATACTACTCGCGATTCAACTTTAAACTACATGTATATATGTTGCATAATCAACTCTAATCCCTAATAATCTCGTCGACTTGCATTTTCACTCACATCATCATTGTAAAAATAATTTTAGGAACGATTAAAAAGGTTTTCTCAAATTAATAGATTATCCATGCTCTAATAACCTAGGTGTTTTTTTTAACGTAGGAACCCGTGGTCGCTACCCACTAGAGAAGCCCCGACCACCATGATTGCATATTAGGTAAATCCCGCTCCATGTGCAGTAGCTCGTAAACCATACTGGAGATGTAAACCGCACTAGGCAAGCCGCTCGATTGAGGAAGTGTTAACAGATGATTTGAACTCGTGACCTAAATTTTAGATGAAGCAATATGTTGCTGTATAGTAACAAAAAGGTCAAATCTCGTTGCCTAACACATTAAAAATCTTTGATAATGTGTTTAATTGTTCAATTGTTGCATCGTTTTCACGTGACTTTTGTATTCAAAATGTTATCATCAAAGTTCAACAAATATAATAAATCACAATAAATGGTAACATTGGACCGTTTGACAAGCAATGATGCTAACAACCAACAGTTAGTCTACAAGTACAGAAATTTTTTGCAAAATTTGTACAGAATTTCAAAATCAACAACACAGATTCAAAGTTGAAAAAAAACACACACACACACNAAAAAACACACACACACACAAATGCGCACCTGTAAGAATTCGGTAAATATTCCCTGTACTCAGGGAATATTTCAACAACCAAACTAGGCATGCAATTTGAAAATTAAGTGGGTTTGATCTTTGGATTTCAAAGTTCAAAAGAGACATCTTAGTTTAGCATTTAAAGCTGGTGCGCTTTTCTTGTGCTGCCTGTATGGTTAAGAACTCTCTACCCACCGGCCAAAACCACCCATACATTTTTTCCTTCGATTGCGACTCGACTTTTATGGCAAGGTCGACGAAGGAGCAGAAAAGATCTCAATCTCTATTTAAAAACCCATTTATTTATTTTTATTATGAATATAATCCACTGTTTGAAATGGGACAGGGCAAGGAAAGATAAGGACTATGATCCCATCCCGGATTCGAGGTTTGATTTCTCGTCCCCGTCCCCTATTGACTCGAGGATTATCCGTCCGGTTGCCATCCTTAGTAGATATAGCTTTCATATTGAGAATAAATCAATATAAATGGCGCGTTCTTACTTGCGTAACCAATATTCAACACAATTTATTGACCCAAATTTGAACTTTCTCGGCTTATACCATTCCTACTCCAAATTCAATTGAATACTCCTTCTCCCTCTCTCTCTCCATCCCTATTCAACTGTTTGATCTATATATACTACTCCCCACCTCTCTTCATAATTCAATTAAGCTTCAAATACAATCTTGACTATCTTTCCTCAAGCCTCCATCACCTAACACGAGCCTCGTGCTATCCTCTTGTATAGGTTGGCAAAAGTTTCTTGATCGCATAATACATATATATTTCTGTTTGATCCCATGTTATATCAGTGGATCATAACATATATAAGTTGAATCCAATCGTTCTTTAGGACGTTTACAAGGTGTTCTTAATTGGTCTGCTAATTTAGACAGGTGCAACATACTATTTGAAGAGTGCAGGAAAGGAATTCTTACCAGGGACAACCATGAGCAGTGGGAATGGAACAAAATTCGATCTCAAGTTGAGTTTATCTCCACCAAGGCCAAACATTAGAGTCGACTCCCCGCCAGGATCAAGAACAGTGTCACCGAGCTCATGTGTGTCATCAGAAGAGTATTGTAAGAGCCCCGAGGCCACATCCATGGTTCTGGTGGGTTGCCCTCAATGCCTCATGTACATCATGCTATCAGAAGAGGACCCAAGATGCCCCAAATGCAAGACCACTGTTTTGCTTCATGTCATCCATGACAAAAACACTGCCACCAAGAATACAAGCTACTCTCCAAAATCTTCCCCCGAGTTTCCCAAATGAAAGTGTGTAGCCTGCATAGTGCTATTTTTTCTTCCCCCACCTCCCTTTTTTTAATCTGAAAACGCGTGTAAGAGATAAAAACAAGCTATGTACAATTTACACACGTACTTTCAAATCAGTCATACAAATAGGTTATGTTGTTCAAGTGGATACGAAAGCCCCTGAAAAATTGGGAAATCAGAGTCAATTTAAGCAAGATTTTACACAGTATTTGGCACTAGACCTATATAAAACTGGCCACAGCACAAATTTACTCCTCTGTATACAGCCAAACTCCAAAAGGAATTACATGGAAAGTGTCATTCAACAAATCAAAGTGAAAAACAATCTACCTAAATTTTACAAAGCCTTCTTTCTAATTCAATAACAAATTTACACTTATTAAAGTGGCCTTCATCAATCTTCTTCATCTCCATCTCCCAACACCGCCCACCCATACCCATCTTCTCTCAACTCTGAATAATTGGAAATTATATTCAGTGTAACCGAGATTTTATGCAAAACAGTATTAAGCAATAGACATAAAACTCATCGCAACACAAATCTACTCAGTATTAACACGCATTTTAAACAGTGATTATAATATACTCAACATACTTATATGCAAAAGCCGAAGATAAACGCACATATCGTATTGCGTCGCTAAAGTAGGCTGCTCGATAAGGTTAAAAATGCTAGATTTCACCTTATTCCAACTTTTGACCCCCTGAACCCAACTTTTTCCTTTCAAGTTCAATCAAGTCCCAATAAAATTTATAACATTTCAATTAATTCGATTTAGTCTCCAGTAATTTATTTTAACTATAATTCTTCTCAAATTTTGAATTAAAATAAAAATCATAAATATCAAGATTTCTAGGCATAAAGCACGCTATCCCAAAACACGGTTTCTACTCGAATATTCAACTTAAAATTAAATAAATAAACAACCTTCGGGAATGTTACAATATCACAACCAATTTTTTGCGTGTTCATCGTTTTTGGTCTAGCAACTTGGAATGTAGTTGGTCTAGCTCCTATATAGAAGAAAAACACACAGTCCATTTTCTTTGTGAATTGAGATCTATTACTTCAAATTCAAGTGATTAGCAGGTACAAGAATAATAGACATAACTTTGAATTTCAACTGAATTGTGAAAAGACGGTTGTCCACAATGACCCTAGTCTAATCTATGAACAAGTTCTAAATAAATTAGAGCAAAGCCCTGAGTACAGGGCTCTGCTTTCACAGGGGCTTACAGGCCCCCTCACTGTAAGGGGGGCCCCACCCCAATGTATTAAAAAACAAAAAAACCGGCCCCCCTCCCAATGTCTCACACCTGGCAGGGGCCTGTGAAATGGCCTCTGTACGTGTATCACGGTCCAATAAATTATCACCGTTGTAACTTCAATTGACATTGTCTTGTTGCCACCCCATTTTCATTCATCGCAGACGTTTAGCAACTCTCCACCATCTTATTCAGTAAGTCTCAAAGTTTTAACGTGTGAGACAACAACATAACAATACAATTAAGATACATGTCATTTAACAATATATAGATACATAATCGTTTGTATAGGTATTGATGTTGACAGTAATATCGCACAAACGTTGATCTAGACAATTACTAATGTTGTTGATCGATAGTTATGAACGCTCATAACTGTCGATGATCGACGCTTCATAATGTCGACATCAACAATTATTATATAAATGTTGTTGTGGACATTTATGGACTGTTAATATGGACATTTACGATTTGTAATTGTCGATCAACATTTATAACTATAGACACTAGTATCATAATAGTTGAAGTCGATAGTTTTAAAGTGTCGATCAATCAACATTGATAACTAATGACACTAGTTACGAAAGCATGGCCAGACGATTCCAAGATTATAAACAATACTAGAGCTTCAAATCGTCAATTGTTAAGCAACATTTTAGAGAACACTGAAACATCAACCTGATTTCTTCCATGCAAATGTAAATTATGTGATCAATTTTGTAAATATAACACTATTTATACTTTATTTTGCAAAAGCTTAACAATGGAAATCATGAGCAGCTAAAAACAAATTGGTAAAAAGTAATGAAGCTTACCCACAAATAACAAAATTTGGTAGCAAGTCTTCATTTGGAGTGTCGATTTGTGTTTAACAAACTAAAACAAGAAATAACGAGCCGCATGAATCGTTACCATAGCTCGACTGGGAAGTTATTATCTCAGTGCTTGTTTGAGATAACTTAAAAAATTGTATTCACAATTTTAATCAGCTTTTCAATCCCATATTTTATCAATTTTTTATCAAAATTTGTTATAACTTTTTTTTTTTAAAAAAAATTTTGCCAAACAACTCCTTAATTTCAAAACAACATGATACAACGAAAGTTTGACACACAAAGGAAGTGAACATTGTCATTTCCAACTTTTTATTCACAAATTGAGATTTTATAGAATATTTTCAAAAGTGACCATATTTCATTTCCACCCCCAATATTTAGCCTCTATTCGATTTAGATAAAAATAGATTTTTAATAAACTTTGACAAAAAATGATGGAATGTGTGGTTAAAAAATGTGAATTACTAAATTCTATAAAATATGTGATTATAATTAATTATTAATCTTGACTTCAATTTTAATTAATTCTTGTGAACAAACCAAACAGGTGCTTAAACAAATAATTATCATTAATTAATTTCAATATTTACATCCTTTGGCTTTGGCTTTGGCTTTTCGTAGGTTATACTTCTTGCGGAGGAGCCTCACAATTGTTTGTACTTTATTCCTCTTTGCTTTTGCAGTCATCAAACTTTTTTCTGCTCGATATCCAATTCACATTTCTGCACCATGACCCTTGGTTCAGGAGGATCCAGTGTCGTGGGTCTGTATACCTCGCTCTCGCTTTAAAAAAATTGCATTTTTACTGTTAAATCTTCCTATTGGTCGTTTTACTTTGTGGGTTTTAGTGCTTATTTTGTTTGAGGGAATGATGATTATTATGAGTTGAGTGTGGATCGTTATTGAGAGGAAATTTTATAATCATGTCGAATTTTAATCTGGGTTCTTGCTGAAGAATCTGCACCAATTTTATGTGTGAATTTTGGGGATCTTGATTGAAAGAAAATTTCCCTGTTAACTGAGGTTCTTTAAGTTTTTGATGTGTTTATGTAGTATTACTATTAATTACTCTGTGTTTGAACTTTTTGTAACTATCAAGTTTTGATTTAAGCTAAATAATTTCATAATTGACTTGGTTGGAAAAATGGTGGAGAGATTTTGTGTTCTGCTTTGACTCCAATATTCCTATTGATTACATTTTTGGGTGTATAATTTTTTTCATTTTCAAAACGGTCGAGGAGATTTAGTTTGATGAATTTTGTTTTAAGGAGGTGGTCTTGTCGGTCGAGCACTAGTAGACAAAAATAACATGTTTTGTAATAAGCAATGTAGTTGCTGAATATTTTTTTGATAATCAGCCTTGCATTTGCTTCCTGGTTGTTCTAATGCATATGGAGAGTGGCTACAAATTTAGTTTGACCGAATATTGTTTGATATCAATTTGCTCATTTCTTAGTTCCATGAATTTTCCACGGTTTTCTTTTTCAAGGTAGTTTGATGCATTAATTGTTTGCAGTTAATATTGACACACCAGAGACTTTTGTATACTTTTCCTTTTCTCTTTTCGTTGGGCAAATACAGTTTGCTATATTCTGTATATATAAGGTTTTGAATCTTTATATAATTGAGCGTGCTTGAGAAATAATAATTGATGTTGATTTATAAAGCGCTTTTAACAAACCAAGCCTTGTTTAAATGTTTATACCTAATCGTAACCAAGGATCTGCCTTTAGCTATTGATCTTCTAAATGATGAATCATATGTGAGTGTGAGTGTGAGTGTGAGTGTAAGTGTAAGTGTATGGAAGACATTTTTCATATTCGATGATGATATCAGTTGGAAATTTAACTATTTTATTTTCCACATAAAACGAGTTTCCTCCTTTCCTCTTGTGAGATAGCTCAATTTTCACTTCATGTCATGCACACGAAGAGTGAGGGGGGAGATGGTGAGGTGAGAAAAGTAAATGTAATGGCAACTCTTTTCTTAAACCTTAGCCAATTAAAACTATGGTATTCAACACGAGAAGGTGTGTACTTTATGGGATTTTTGTCTATGTTCCAATTTATAAGTGTACAGAGGACTCGTTGATATCTTGATCTGATTTATATCTTCTTTCTCTCCCTGCACTTTATTCTACGCTTCTCTCTGCTCTATATATTGGACCAAAAATGCAATATAGACTGTTGCATATGTATAGGTAGACTTTGGAGAATGTGCCTAGTACTATAATTGTTTAATATTTTCCAGATAACCTCTTTTTATTATCATGCATCTATTGAGCTTCATTATTGCCTTGTTCCTGAACATCTATCATACTATGATCCAAGTCCTCTGACTAACAGATGAACTATAGAGTTACCTTTCTCTGGTTGCCATTTTTTTTATCTTTTCTAGGAGATTAGAACTTGATACCTATAAAAGATAAAAACGTTGAGCATTCTCAACCATTTCGACATCCTTGCAGTCCCTCGGAATTTTCGATTGCTGGAGGAACTTGAACGTGGAGAAAAGGGGATTGGAGATGGTACAGTAAGTTATGGAATGGACGATGGAGATGACCTCTACATGCGATCATGGACTGGCACCATAATAGGTCCTCATAATGTGAGCATCTTCTCTACTCGGTTTTACTTATTTGAATTTATTGTTAACTCCTTTACAGCATCAATAGTATGGGTGAACCTGTGGTGTCACTCTATATTATTTAGAGGTTCTTATGATGTCAGGCAGATGCATGCCGTTTTGTACTGTTAATACTAATGCTGCTGTAGGAGTCTTGTACATCTATGATTTCTGGATGGCGCTATTGTTTAAAATTTTGGCATCATATTATCCCTATTGAAGTTTAAATATTTATATTATCCTTCTCCTTTTTTTCAGAGAATGTAGTAAATGATTTTGTTGATTCATCTTTAACGATATTTCTTCCTTGATGAGATGGCGTAAGTGCATTATAAATTTATGATTATTCATTGCAGTCTGTACATGAAGGTCGGATATATCAGTTGAAGTTATTCTGTGATAAAGATTATCCAGAGAAGCCACCAAGCGTTCGTTTCCATTCCCGGATTAACATGACTTGCGTCAACCATGAAACTGGAGTGGTATGAAACAAATATCTTGTTTAAGTTGGGCATATAAATATCTTGTTCATAATTTGCTATTTCCGCATTCTTATACTGGCAAAATAGATCAGCGTTGCACATGCTTGCAAAGTTAAATTTCTCATTGCAAACTCACTACAAAATGATTTAATTTTGATTTGGAGTGTGGCAGGTTATCTTTCTGGTTATTTTCCTTCTCCTTTTGTGAAAAGATTGTGGCCAGCGGGTCCAGGGCTTCTTTGACAAAAAAAAAAAAAAAAGAGCTTTAAATCACATTAAAATCTCTTTTTCTTTTTTAAAATTTGACTCTGTTGTTCAGAAAATATGTTACAGCTTGAGTGGTTATGAGGAATTCTAGATTTTTCTGTAATCTTTTGATCTTTGTGGTACTTACCAAGTGAAATTTTGGAATTCGATGTTTTTAAACGAATATGATGATATTAACGAAGTCTTGATGATAGGAATTCGATTCAAAAAATAACTTGTGTTGATCTCTATACAATTCACATTCAGACCGTTTAACATTTCTTATTAATTATGAATTAATATCAAACAATTAAAATAATTTTAACATAACTGTGGTATGCAAATGAACTGTGTAACATAATATAGTATCCATCCTTCTCCAGGATGGACTTTTGTAATACTCCTAGGGGTAAGTTTTCTCTCGCACCAAACTCGACCTACCCACTAGTTGTTCTGATGGGGATGGCATCTTTTATGATGATATTACCTTATTCAAGTTAAATGTAACCATAAAACCTCTAATTATGTTAAGTTGTGTGCTTATTATGGCGAGTTCCACTGCATGACTTACAAATCTAAGTGTATTTTAGTGCCTTGTTATGAGGAAGCTTGTAGAAAATGAAATGATTTTCCTGAATTTTAATGTGTAGGTGGAATCAAAGAAGTTTCCACTTCTCGCAAATTGGCAACGAGAGTACACAATGGAAAACATACTGACACAGCTAAAGAAAGAGATGGCGGCTCCGCACAACCGTAAGCTGGTTCAGCCTCCAGAAGGGACCTATTTCTAGTATAAAGATATGTATAGGTCTTGTTGACTAAAAAAATTTGTGCTGAGAAGTAAAGGTGAAACTTTAAAGCTCCAGAAAAGCTCCTATTCGCTCAGTTGCCTCTTGGATATCTTTTTCTGCTCTACTCCCTTTTGAACAATGTTGTCGGGTTCTGTTTTATAACGGATTATCTTTTGTGTGCAAGACTGTAAAGGATGAATATATATCTTAAGTTTGTTGCAGTTTCTGAATCTTGTCTACAAGATTTGTGGGTTTCTTTATTGTTCCTTCACCATGAAAGTGAGTTCAGGAATATTTACTTGGCTTCGAATTGAAGGGTAGAATTACTTGATTCGGAGCATGGGGTATTACTCTGTAGTTGATAAGATGTACTTCGTCAAAAATTGGGAGTTTTAACATTAAACTTTATTTGAGAGAGATTATCATTCTCCCATATCTGTGTCTAAATTTCTTATGTCAAAGAAAAGCAAGCTGCCAAGGTGTCAGTGTGAAATTGGGAGAGAAGCTTTCTATTGAGACACACACCAAATGAATAATCGATGACATAATTTGTTCAATGAAATATGAGAACTATGATACAAAAACTTATTAGTAATTATTCTCTTGACTATAGTACAATGGCATGAATTTTCTTTATGATGATTATAGAATGGTGGAATTAATAATGATATTGAAAAATTGCATGCTTGAGTTGGGAAAAAACATTTTATAAATATTGAAAGGGAAATGATGGTTGTACATTGGGGCATAATTGACACCTTGATGTATGCCCCAATGTACAAGAAGCACCACCCATATTGAAATTTTATCTTCACGAGAATAAAAAAACAGAAAGTGCACATGGATCAAATATAAAATTATTAATGATTTACATCATTTACGTACGTGTTAAAAGAATATGTTTATATTGTTGTCTAGACAATGGGCAAACTAACATAACTAGGAGTCCAAATGAGAAAATATGCTTGTCAATTATGAAGGGCATTAGATGTCGTGACTGTATCACATTGATGATCAAATTGAAACTTACCCTTGTTTGGTGCACATTATTTTCAACAGAATGCATTTTTTTTGTTGATGTGAATTTAGAAGAAAAAAATTTGTATGGCTTGAGGGAAACTTCGTAAAAAGCTGGGTAACTACCGGTGTTCTTTTACCCGAATTCGGGTTAAATGGCGGCTCGTGACTTGCATGACAGATCCTAGTTGATATTCTACTTTTTATGCTTTTATTTGCCTCCAAGTTTGAGAAATAATTTTAAAAATGATTCACGCCCTTCCAACAAAAAGCACCCTTACCCGACCAAATATATAACTGCCTGTTACTGCCAAACGGTAAAACCCATTTGAAGAATCCGAGAAATCCCCTCATTCGTCTCTCTTCCCTGTTTTAAACTTCAGAGACTTCTATTTATTGTGTCTCACGAATCTAAACGCTGTCATATATCAAGCGAACAACTACATATTTTGTTTCATTTTCTCAAGCACCAAGAACTAAGGTAACTATTATAAATTCCTATGCAAGATTTTTTGACTCCAATACATATGTGGATTGCTTGTATAATTTGATTATTCATTTTTTTTCCCTCATTTTGAATGTTTGGATTTTTCAAAACTCCAAGAATCCATCAAGTGCTTTTATTTTTTTATTACCATTTGATCATTTCAGTACAATTTCTTCTAGACTTTAATAATCATTGCGTGTGTTTATTTATCATTTTCATGCTGTATAGATATGTTTGGTTTAACAATTACTGATATACGATGATTTTACGGACTGTAGAAATTTTGGCGGGCGCAAAAATAGTTAAAGATGATTGGAGGATTCATCTCGAGAGGTTTAATGTATGTCATCAGTTAATCCTTTGCCATTTTCATAATTGATTCCATGTCTGGCCTTGTGTTTTTACTTTATGGAAGTTCGACATTTCGAATTTTATTGTTGGATTTACAGTCTGGTTCTTGCGTATGCCTATCCTGCATTTGAGTGTTTCAAAACAGTGGAGAATAATGGAGTCGAGGATCAAGAACTCAGGTTTTGGTGTCAATACTGGTAAGAATTTCCTCTACCTTTCTTGTGCATTAATATTTCATTCTTTACGAATAATGATGGTGCTTTACATCGCTAGTAACTCAAAGCAAAAATGGAAATGAAATGCCGAAAAAATTTCTGGTAGTCCATCTCAAATTCGTTGTTTTAGTTCATAACGTTAAAAAATTGATATTTTGTAGGGTTATTGTTGCACTGCTCACAGTTCTTGAGAGAATTAGTGATATCTTCGTCTCTTGGTATGCGTTTTTTTAGATAGGCTGAATAGCGATAATTTTGAAGAAGAAAAATAAACTAAAATTTTATATATGGTATGGTCCTGTCCATTCGCGTGTAGGTTGCCAATGTACGGTGAAATGAAGTTGGCTCTTTTCATTTACTTGTGGTATCCGAAAACAAAGGTGAAACCTTTTTCCTTCTTACTTCTTCAAATTAATACTAGATAGAGTTTTGCTCATATTCTTCTCGAATATTTCCTTGTATAACATAGGGGGCGGGATATGTATATGAAACCTATTTGCGGCCTTATGTGTCTAAGCATGAAAAGGATATTGATTGGGGCTTACTGGAACTTAGGGAGAGAGCATGGAACTTGGCTAATGTTCATTGGCAAATCGGCTTACAACTTGTTTCAGCGAAGATTCTCCAATTTATACAATTTGTAACATACGAATCTGCTAGGATTAAACAGCCTAACTCTCAGGTATCACTTTTATCCATTCTTTGTCAATTGAAAATCTCATTATGTTAAATTCTCTTGAACGTTAAGTAGTTGTAGTCATGACTCGGCTTTGTACTATCAAGATGCCTGGTTAGAGGTATCAATCTGGCCAGATAATTTATTCCCTTGACCAGCCTCTTCTAGCAGGCAAGCCAAGCTCGAGATGGATGTTGCCAATCCAAATAGGGATTGGGTCAGTCGATGTATTTTAGGAGTTATATATCTCCTCATGTTAAATCCTAACAACACATGAAAATATTTTTTGCAGAATGGCGAAAATCAACATTCTTATGAAACTCCTCCTCGGCCATCCTCGCCTAGTACGCCTTCCCAACTAGTCAAGAGGAACAATACCGACAGAGAACAGCCGCCAATTACACTATTTGGAACGCCAACCTCGCAGCATGCCCAAGCACCCAAATCTGGTTCAACCACGAATGGCTTAGAAGAGAAATTGGGAGTGGAACACCATTTTCGTACTGCCTGGCTTAAACTTAGGAGATTCAATAAAAGCAACTAGCAAAAGTGTATTGTTAGAAGAGAAGAATCGTATTTGGAATTCAAATTCCTTCATTTTATATGTTCTTCTGTGTTTTCATTCTTTGTCCAATTATCAAATGTTCCTATACGGGGGAAAAAAGAGAAAAATAGTTATTCTTTTCCTTGCTAGCTAATACGTAACCAGCGCGTTGCACGTGGTACTGGGTAAGCCAATTCGAATACATACAAAGTGAGCAATCCATATTTGGCTGCAAAAGCCATCGTCTCAAATTTGAAATAAGGAAAAAGCCACGTGTACATAATTTTTTGGATTACTGCCAATGAAAAAATGACAATTGTGTATCTGTCAAAAAATTTGTACATCTAGCATAACTGAATAAGTAAACCGTGACATATTGTCCCACCGCCAGAATTTGAAACCTTCACCCACGCCTTCTCCCTCTCCATCCCAATTTTCTTTTTGACTCATTCTTGGGGTACTCAAATCTAACAAAAATATGATTATTATAATTATAATATGCATTAAGTAATTAAAAAGATAAATGCATCCTTACCAGAAGGAATAACCACCAAACGGTAAACTCGTAAGGAGAATCCCAAGATATCCACTCCAGTTAACTTACGTGTAAAATGATGAGAAGGCGTCGGTCTTTAGAAATGCAGAACTGCATAAATATTTAAAATCTTTAAAAATATATTTATATATATATAGTTAAATGCTCTCGCGTTCACATTATCCTCTATATAGCCAACTTCTCCTTCTTCCTTTCATATCAAGTTTCTGGGATTTGTTTCATTTTTTCTAACATACAGATTAAAGATTAAAGATCCTTTTTTTTTTGCATCAAAGGTAAATATATTTAAATTCCTGTGCAAGATTCTTTGACACCAATATAATCATGGTTTTGTGGAATAATTGTATCATTGTATGATTGATTTGTGTCTGTAATGCAATTCTTGAATCCTACAAATGTTTTTTTTTTACCATTTAATCATTTCAGTAGCAACTTCTTCTTGGATTTATCTACATTCACGACCGGTAGAATAATTAAAAATCCTTGTTTATGTTTCTAGTGTAGTACAAATCTTTTTTTGAACAATGCATTGTTGTATGGTTGAAAATACTAATTTGTTTTAGATTTTCGGTGAAAAATATTTGACCAAATGGTGAATTTTCAGATCGGTTTAGGAATTTTGTTGACCGCAAAAGCTGTTGAAGATGATAGGAGGATTCATCTCAAGAGGGTTAATGTAAAAATTAATTTCCTGTTTTTTTCTATTAACTTTTCGCTTATTCGGAGTTCCTTTTGAATTTTATTCATGGATTTATAGTCTGGTTCTTGGGTATGCCTATCCTGCGTTTGAGTGTTTCAAAACGGTGGAGAAGAATAGAGTTGAGATTCAAGAACTTAGATTTTGGTGTCAATACTGGTAAGGATTTCTACCTTTCACGTGCAATAGTATTTCAATCTTAAGGAATAGTGCTAGTGCATAATGCATGGAAGAAACACGATACTGACGCATGGAAATGATAATTTTTGTTAAAAGTATTTTTTCATGTATAGGATTATCGTAGCAGTGCTGTCAGTTGTTGAGAGGATTTTTGATACCTTTGTCTCTTGGTATGCATTTTGTGTATCCTCTTTCAGATTTTACATTTTTCGACTCTCTTTCATTATTTGCTTGAGATTACAATGTAGGCTGCCAATGTACGATGAGTTGAAGTTGGTTCTCATCATTTACTTATGGTATCCGAAAACGAAGGTGAAACACTAGTTAGATTTTCTCTCTTTTCACTTATTTGCTTTCTCCAAATTAATTTCAAAATTGCTCAAAGATTTGTTTGCATAATGTAGGGGACTAGATATGTATATGAATCGTTTCTACGGCCTTATTTGTTGAAGCACGAGAAGGATATCGACCGGAGTTTACTGGAATTTAGGGAGAGGGCATGGAGCCTGGCCATTTTTTATTGCCAAAACTGCACACAACTGGGTTCAGCAAAGATTGTGCAATTCCTTCATTTTGTAGCTTCCAAGTCTGCAAGGATTAATCCTAGCTCTGAGGTTACATTCTTTATCGATTAAAAATTTCATTTTGCTTGGCGTTATCGTTAACTGAAATGCAATCCCTAAATGGCTCGCCCAGTGGCTTAGAGCAAGGCCTATTATTTTCCCCCACGTATACTTCTCTATTATTTTTGTGGAAAACGATAAAAGGTTCACCTTGGCTGCATAGCACAGCCCGAATGCCCTAGGTTCCCCCACAGTCAGAGCTAGAATGGCCAAGCTATACGGGTGGATTGGCCCTAGCCACGCCCGGTTAGAGTTATGCTTCGACAGGCCCTAGCCTATCCCATTTTTACGTCTTAGACTGGAGATTTGAGATTAGACACTAGTTTTTTCAAAAATAAAGGTAATATCAAGTGTCATCTTTTCTCAAAAAATGTAAAGTATGATCTTTTCTCCATTCTATCACAACTAAATCCTAACAATGCCTATAACAATTTGTGCAGAAGGTCGAAAATCAGCAATATAATGAAGCTCCTCCACCACCTCCTCCTCCTTTCACCCCACCTAGTACGCCATCAAGATTAGCCAAGAAGAATGACAGCGAAAGTCCAAGGCGGCCAATTACACCAAGAACACCCTCCTGTCGTCGTGCCCAAACATCTAAATCTGAATCCATTCGAGTTCGGATGCAAAACATTGACTCTGATCAGGATGTTGTAAGCCTGGACGAAGATACCGGGTCGCCTATGGAACGACATTTACATAATGCCCGTCTTAAGCTTAGGCGATTCAAATCTAGCGACTAGTAAAGCATATTGTCAAATATGTAAAAGAATAGCCAAAATAATCAAATTAGATGAAATTGTATTAGGAGTTTAAATTTACTCGTTTTTATTCTGTGTATCTAACATTATATTTTCTTTCTTTTGAAATCGATCTTTCGGATTTGTTAATTTCCTTTACATGATATTGAAAGAATTAAGCTATATGTACATTTCTTGTTGACATCTCTCTACATGTCTATTCAGTGATGTAAAATGGTGTTGTAAAAATCAATGGAGATGATAGATGCCACGTGTTAGAAAGTTCAATTTAATGTCAAGTAGAATGTACGAGTA
Source organism: Fraxinus baroniana (assembly GCA_903798355.1). Taxonomy (NCBI): domain Eukaryota; kingdom Viridiplantae; phylum Streptophyta; class Magnoliopsida; order Lamiales; family Oleaceae; genus Fraxinus; species Fraxinus baroniana. The sequence goes on from CAIGRO010185206.1 coordinate 16,051, forward strand.
GCATAATTGAAATTGAAATGTGAACACGGCCTTCGTAGTCTGAGCTCTGAGTAGCCAATTGCACGGGCCACAACATTGGATTTTCGAAATATCGATTGGGACCGATGCAAATTGCAAAATGTTATTAAACCCCTATTTGTTGAGGATTAATATAAGATTTTCAATAGAAATGTGTGATTGAAAAGTCGTAGATATTGTAAAATATGTAATTAAAATTAATTGTGAATTCAAATTTAAATTAATTTAAACAGTATCTCAAAACGTGATTTTAAAGAGTCTTCTAGAGATATTATAACATGTATATAAAAAGAAAAAAGGCCTCGAAATTTTTAACAGATTTGTTATCGAAGTTAACATGGCGAATTGCAATTCACACTTTTTTTTTTTCATCTTCCAAATGACAAGTGTCGTCTCTGAACAATTTTTGCCAAAGTTGTCTGTACTGAAAAAACACAACAAATTTCTATAGGCAATGCGAAGGGACACAACACATGAAACAAAAAGATATCCTTCTCAAACAAGTTGAAAAGGAAAATCTCTCTGCTTAATTGGGATTTCAAGCATCAAGCATCAAAACCTATCGGTCTGTGTCACTTCGCTCGAAAGGGTTTCTATAGGGTTTCACTATCCTGTGGCTCCTATGGCCTAACACTTCAAACAAACTCACTGTCACACAGATATATTGGAGAAAGTGTGGCAAAACCCATTATAAGAAATGGGTTCTCTGGAAAATGGAACAGAGAGAGGAGCAATACATGGAAATGAAGGAATCGAAGAGGCGGAACCAATACTATTGGAGCAATCCCAGAGATTTTGCATGTTCCCTATTAGATATCCACAACTTTGGGAGATGTATAAAAAAGCAGAAGCGAGTTTCTGGACTGGTAATACAACGCATATATAAAAGAGATAATTAGTTGCAATATGTGTTGAATTAATGCGCCTGTGTCTCATGTATGTTGTAAATTGTGTTCTGGGGTTTGTCAACGTTTCTCTATTCTTGAATTTATTTTTTCTTTCCGGATTACATTTTTTTTTCCTTATCCAAATTGTGACGATTTTTTTCAAGGAATTAAAGCAGAATACTTTGTTATCTAAATTGCTCAACTTTCTCCTTAATATATGCGTTTTTCACAATATTTGGGACAATTTTGAAATTGACATAACTAAGAAATTGATTTGTGGGGTTCTATTATGTAAAAGAAGATGAAAAGGATAGCTAGAGAAGAATATCGTTTTTTGTCAACTCACCTAAGAGCCGAGTCATAGAGTAGTGGATCACTTGAGTGGGAAGTGGAATGTTATTGTTTAAAAAGATAAAATGGACATGATTGGTTTTCTCTTTCTTTAATTCTCTACGTGTTCATTGTATTTTGTATCTAGTATTATGCAGGCACACCCACATTTTAAGTGCATTTCTATATGAAGTATGCTAGTGTCGTTATGTGTATAAAGAATTCTTGGTTTTATTTGTTAACTGGATTTAAGATTGTTTTTCTTTTTTTGGCCAAATAATCAATGTCAGTAACAAATGGAATATGTGATTCTTGTGGGTTTTCTTTTTTAATTCATGGATGGTAACTTGAAAGATAGTTGCTTATGCTGTTGAATCATTTCTAGAGAAGGATTTCTATTGCCATGCTCTGTTCTTGGCAAAACCTTAAATCTTTAGTTATGATTGTTGTTTGAGTTTTCCGGGAGATTCTATTTGTTTATTTTTGTGGAGTGATCAATGATGTTGTCAGAAATATATCGGTATTGCCATATAAACATCAATCTTATTGGAGAAGGAAAGGCGGGTTGGGAGGACAGGGGGAGGGAGGGTTCAACCCAACTGAAGGTTATACGAATTTATGTTTTGAAGCATATGAAAAGGAATTGGCTGTGAATGCCATGGTTCATGTTATTAGTTTGTCTTGTCTCTTTATTTATTTTAGTCTACTTTCAAGTGCTAAGCCAGTTAGAGGTCTGGAGCACCCCTTAGGTGATACGTGTTATTGTAATTAATAAACTATTCCTCTCACGAGGTGAAGAGGTTTGCCAGCATTTATGGGTTGGTTGTTTAGCTAATTTGGTTCAGTTGACCTCCTTCAAGCTACAGATGTGAATCTGTGACAATATAGTTGTCTTTGCACCTACACTAGTCTTTTCGCATGTGCAAAGATTACAGTAATGGGACCTCTACAGCCACTTGATTCTCAAAATTCTTACAAATTTTGAGATGGTAATAGTGTGTTTTGCTGGCCATTTTGAATAAATACCTTCTAAGATTAGTATGCAGGGAAAGTGGACGGTTTTCTGTTCCATATCAGCCATTTGACCGTCCATTAATTTTTATGCATAAATAACAATGTATACTTGAATTTGGTGACCTTGCAAAATTTAGGGCGAGATTGTGGATGTGAGTGCATCTGACAGGAAGTCATGCTGGAAGTTAGTTTTATAGAGTCTTATAATGTGGCAGCAGTATTTATCTTTAATATGATGATAGGTGCCCTAGTTGAAATGTTTATGGAGATGGCTAGTTCTTCGATTATCTTAATGCGTTTGATCATCATTCATGCTTCGATCACTGTGCAGTTTAAATTTTTAAGTTTCTAGTATAATTCATGCTCTTTGCTAAGGATAGGATCATTGTTTAGCTTCACTTGATTTATAGCTTTCCCCATTTCCTCCCAGTTCTCTATTTTAATAAGATAATGTTTTCTTGTATGCTCTCTTTTCTTGATATAACTTTTATTAACGTGTATTTGCTTGTACTTCAGCTGAGGAGGTTGACCTCTCACAGGATGTGCAGCAGTGGGAAACTCTATCTAAATCTGAAAAGCATTTTGTAAGTCATGTGCTGGCATTTTTTGCTGCTTCAGATGGAATTGTCTTAGAAAATTTGGCTGCCAGATTTCTAAATGATGTCCAGATTCCAGAGGTTAATATCTCGACTGTTTTCCATCTAAAGACATATTGTAACATGAGAAGGACTACTGTTTTGGCATTTTCTATTTTTTCTTTCACAGTTTGATCTTTCATTCATGTTTCTGTTTGTCCTCAATTTATGGATTTGACCTTAGATCTAAGTCTCTAGCCTTGACTGTATGGATGCTTTTGAGAACCGTTATCCTTTTTACTGGTATGTGCCTTTGTGGGCAGTTTACCTATCAACTTTAGTAATTAGTTGGATTTTTTTAAGCAAACTGTTAGTGTAAATAATATAGAGTAA